>CM059221.1:11063957-11106457 GCA_030347435.1 Clarias fuscus
ATTGTCCAATTGTATATTCAGTTTGACAGTGTGCAAAGCAAATATGACATGTCCGGTCTTATGGTAGTCAAAATAAAGATCTTGATTCGCCACTTCCGTATGGATAATGTATAGACTGGCAAGAATTTTGTAGCAATGGTTAGGGTCATTTATATATAATATAATAATATTAGCCATCAAATGAAACCTTAACATTGTGACTGTGTGATTGCGGCCTTGTGCTGCCATCTGTTGGCCTTGTTGTAAAATTAGTCTCAAAACTTTTTGATACCACAACGTATTCCAACAAGTTTCTTTTGTGATAACCACTCAGGATCCGTTAGTATAAATAACCATTGATAGCTAAAACATATTAATCACTACAGTAATTACGTAATAAAGGGCTCTTAAGTTTTTGCTTATATAAATCCAGAGTAACTTTTGTTATTTGGCCAGGCAATATACATCATTCCTTCCTTAGTTTATTGGAGATATTGGTGATTTACACTGTTCCAGATGACTAAGAGTGTTGTGTTAAAAGTGAAGATTGGTTACAGGAATTAGACACTTTATTAAGAATGAGTATATTTGTAGGGGTGCTCCAATCAGGATTTTTGGGGCCGTTTACCAGATAGGGATATTACCGACAGTAAGCACATTTATATTATTTATATATTATTCTTTTAAAATACACTGGCATCTTGGCCCAAAAAAAAGAGATTTAATTATACGGTATCTTGGCCCACATAGCGAAGACTCGTTCAAAAACATCAAAACGCCAACTTTAATTTTTGAGTACCACTGTACAATTTATATGCACGATCCATAAGTCTACCAAAAAAGATACGTAATTCCTTATAATAGATATTTATTGACTTAATGGCGCCTTCTCTTTAGCTAATGTATATGTAACGGTTAAGCATTTACATAAACCAACCGACGCCGCACACTCACTGAGGATTGAGTATAAAGTTCCACAAGTGAATTGTTTCTCACCAAAGCGTTGGCTGAAAAATTCTTAAAAACTAACCTTTGGGCGTCGGGTGACCGCCAAATTTACACGATCCACCACCGCCTGCATCTTCTTACCAACCTCTTCCGACATCGCTACTCTCCACATAGCATTCATAGCCCTGAGATTGTCCAATTGTAGATTCAGTTTGACAGTGTGCAAAGCAAATATGACATGTCCGGTCTTATGGTTGTCAAAATAAAGGTCTTGATTCTGCATCGCCACTTCTGTATGGATAATGTATAGACTGGTAAAAATTTTAAGGTTAAGGTCATTTATATATAATATAATATAATAATATTAGCCATTAAATTAAACCTTAACATTATTATTATTATTATATTTGATAGACGGCGAGGAGGGGACTCTAATTGAGCCGCTCAAACCCGTTAATGTGCCTCATGTAGAAACGTTACCGTTCATATTGCTCTTTCAAACATGAGAGGTATAAGTTTCTGTATAATTTATACCTCTCATGTTTGATATATATAATATAATATGTAATATAATAATATTATTATTCTCATTTTTACATCCTCAAAAAGACGTCCATGTTACGACTTGTAAATTAGCATTGACAAATCATGACGAAAGCGGCCGCGCAACTCAACGCGCATGTGCAAATCTTCTCGCGTGCAAAAAAAAAGTAAGGTTCAATTTCAAATAGGTCTATACAGCCTATATAAGTACACTACACAGGGTATAAGATATTGGCCCTTTTGTCCCTATATAGTGCACTAGAAGCCTAAAACTTTACTGTTTCTAAAATCAGCCCGTGAGGGACGGAGATCACCGAACCACTCCCCATTACTGCAAAATCCTGCTGCAGTTGTTCCTTCGTTTTTTTTTACTTGCCTTTAACGCACACAGTTAGCGCGGCAGCATGGTTCTTGATCTAGATCTTTTTCGCACAGATAAAGGTGGCGATCCAGAAATTGTGAGAGAGACGCAGCGAAAAAGATTTAAAGATGTGTCCTTGGTGGATAAACTTGTTCAAGCAGATAAGGAATGGAGAAAGTGTGAGTGGCGCTTTGCTTGCTAACACAGCTAGTTTACTGTATGTTGCCTTATGATCATCGAGAAAAAGTCATCCTGATTTTAAATTAAAGATAGTTGTAGCGTAAAATAGCTGGTTGGTCTGCATCATAAAAACCGACTGTGAATGTTTATTTTATTCATTATTTAAGTAATAATAAACTAGTAAGATATGTCTAGGGCTAGCATGCTAACCGCGATACATCTATGTTACCGCAGTAACATAGATGTATCGCTGTCAGGTAACTAACCTGTTAGCTATATATATATGCATGAATGTGTGTAAAATGCATCTTTGAATAGATTAGTCGACCAGGCACGTTGTAGGAAGTCTAGTTGTTCCATGTAGCAGTATGACGTCATCACAGCACTGCAAGGAGTCTGATGCAATCTCTGAAGAAAGGACACGGATTACTTGTAATAGCGCTACTTGTGAACCCCCCCCCCCCCCCAATGCCAAAAGGTTGGCATTTAGATTTAAATAAGCAAATACTTAATAGATTTTGACTGAGTGATTTATTTAGTGGTAATTATTTTAGCAATATGTAGCAGTATAAACCACAGCTATGTTTAATAGTAAATACAAGTTTATGTTATCTTATTTTATAATTAGCTTTTATGTTGATCATGAAAGAATGAAAAAATTTTACCCCGGGACCAGCATCCAACTTTAAAAAAAAAAAAAGAAGAAGAATACAATAGCATTTTCACACTCACTATGTAATAACTTTTAGAATAAAACCACTCGTTTGTGAGACTAATTAGAAAAGAGACTTTGGTTTGCTTCGGAGTAAAAGGATTGAATGGACAAAGATCTGATGCAGCCATTGTGCCTAGTTCCCAGTGTGCATAGTGCCCATTGTACAAGCTTCTGGAAGCAGTATTGTGATATGGGGTTTCTTTCTTTAGTCAGGTCTAGGCTCAACATCATTATGTGGCAACAAAATAAGGTCAGTACTGAAAGGCCAGGTTATCCCATTAATTAATTAATTTTTTTCCTTATGGCAAGACATATTCCAGGACAACAATGCTAAGTTGCATCATGCTCAAATTGTGCAAGAGTGGTTCTCGGAGCATAAGGAATCATTTTCATGCATGGATCCACTACCACAGGGTGTTGGCCTAACCACATTTCAAAAATCAGCAGTGCATTGTTTTTTTTGTTTTTTTTAAGACGAGCTATACTAAGCATGATCAGTGTCTTTCTGTATTTTGTGTATTTAAGGGTGAGTGGGCCAAATATCCTAAAGCTTGGGAATTCGGAACAACTGACAGACCAGTTAGACCAGACATGGTGCCAAACCAACATTCACCAAGTCAAATATCTTTGTTTCTTCTCTTAGGTCGCTTCATTGCTGACAACCTCAACAAAGCAAAGAATTTATGTAGCAGAGCTGTTGGTGAGAAAATGAAGGTACATGTTCCATTCATTACAGTGTTTTAGGTTAATAAGTTATTATAGCTTAATCTTTGCCAAACATTCCATGTTCTGCCTTGTATCTTGTGTTTATTAAAATCTATTCTCTTAGATTATAACCAATCTCTATCAAATGGTTTATGTACACATATACTATCTCGGTTAAAATGGTGTATTTAGATTTTCTTTTTATTTTGAGTACAACATTTGAAATGTTGTACTCAGAATTGTCCACACATACCTTCTCATCCATAACATATGACTAGCTGCATAATATTGAGTAGGCCCCCTTTTTGATGCCAAAACGGTAATGATTTGTCAAGGCATGGACTCCACTAAACCTCTGAAAAATATGCAGTGGTATCTGGTAACAAGCCGTTAATAGCAGGTTTTGTCCTTTAAGTTGTGGTGTGGGGCATCAATGGATTAGACTTTTTGTCTACCATATCCCACAGATTGAATTGTGATCTGGAAAATCTAACTGCCAAGTCAACACCTCAGATTCGTTCTTTTGTGCGTCAAATCATTCTTGAATCATTTTTGCAGTGTGGCAGGGTGCATGCTGAAATAGACCACTGAGTTTAGGGATGTGCAGAACGAAGCTTTTACAACAAACTGCGTTGGTGCTTCAAAGCTTTTTGACACAGTGCTCTACTTCGCCATCTGGTGGTCAAAAAAATCCTTACACCAGCTGTACCATCCACATGTTTTGTTCATTGTAAGGTTTTGTTTGTATATTTAATAAGACGGCGTTCACAAGGATGGCATTTACAAGCAGCAAACAAGTTTGTAGTTGAGGAAGGACTTTTATTCTTTTTGGGAACAGTGGTTGAGCCCGCAAGGTGTTTTAATTTACATTCATACAACAGACATTCAAACGTCATTGTTTTTGTTATAATTTTTTTTAACAATAGTACACCACATCAAAAACATATAGGCATACATATAGGCATGACAATTATTGATATAATTATAACATTGGAATAAATGGACAGCGGGTATGGGACAGCGCAAAAGACACGTGTTCTGTGTTAGAGCCCTGCGTGATGTGTCTGTGAGGTAACAAATCCTCATTTCCACAGATCACGTGACCGCATCATTTCAAGCAATGTTCTAGAACACTGTTTTGAACCACTACCGTGTCAAAAACTCGAGACGTGTGTCGAAACTGGGTGTCGAGCGAGCCATCCCTAACTGAGTTCACATAATACTGTTTTTATATAGGGGTGTACTTGACCAGCAACAATGTTTAGATAGCTGGTATGTGTCAAAATAACATCCAATGAACAATTAAATAGAATTTTTCTACATTGCAATTTGATCTAAATGAAAAAAATCCTTAAAGCATTTATGTTTAAAATCTTAATACCATGCAATTTAATACTATACAGTTAAAACTTGCATATACAATATACACTATATGGACAAAAGTATTTGTGACATTGCATCTAAATACTCACTCATTGTCTATACCGCTTTATCCTGTATTCAAGGTCGCGGGGGGCCTGGAGCATATTCCAAGAGACTTAGGGCTTGAGGTGGGTTACACCCTGGACAGAGTGGCAATCCATCGCAGCACACACATTGAACGCATTTACACACTATAGTCAATTTGGGAATGCCCCTTATCCTAATCTGCATGTCTTTGGCCTGTGCGAGGAAACCCACCAAGTGCAGGAAACTCCATGCACACAGAGATGGAAATTGACCCTTGCAGTACAGTGCTCACCATTACACCACCATGCCAAATATGAAGTTGGTACCCTTTAGCAGCTATAACAGCTTCCACCCTTCTTGGAAGGCTTTTTTACGAGATTTAGGAGTGTTTCTGTGGGATTTCCTGCCTATACCTTCTGTAGACGATTTATGATGTCAGCCACTGGCGTTGGACTCGCAGTCTCCGTTCCAGTTCATCACAAATTCAATGCAGTTAAATTTTATTTGTGTAGCGCTTTTAACAATTGACATTGTCGCAAAGCAGCTTTACACAATCAAAAGAATTATATAAGTTTGTATAAGAAGTGAACATGTATGAATCAAAATGATAAGAGTGTCCCTGATGAGCAAGCCGAGGACGATGGCGACAGTGGCAAGGAAAAACTCCCTAAGATGGTAATAGGAAAAAACCTTAAGAGGAACCAGACTCAACAGGGAACCCATCCTCATTTGGGTAAAACGGATAGCAGGGATTGATCCTCCATCATACTGTGTGAGATTGGAAGTTCAGCATAACAGGTGATGTGTTTAAATTAAAATTGAGTCCAGTTCATTATTGGAGGCTAAGGTAGACTGGAGGAAACTCCAGTTCTGAACTATCGAGCGACTGAAGTCACAAGTCCTCAGAGAACCGCTGTCTGCATCAGCCAAGGTCAAGACCGTTTTCGTGGAAAAGTGGAACCGTCCCCAGTCACCACACGCATCCCAGGCAGACCACACAAGGCATCCATACCATGAGATCTCCAACCAGAAGCAGGACCAGGACGAGTCAGACAGCTCCAGGGGGCAGAGGGGGTCTGGATCACTGGCAGCTCAGAACCGACATGTATAGCTCGACAGAGAGACGGGTAGAGGGAAAGAGAGGGGAGAGCAGAAGAGAAGGACAGATGGCAGTTGGGTATGGTCACAATCAAACAACGTATAATGTGAATGTATCTTTAGTGCAGAGTGCAAGCAGGGACTTTGGCAGGACTAACTATGACAGCATAACTAAAAGGGAGAGCCAGAAGGAAACAGACATGAGGGCTGCCTGAGATGTAAAGCGACCAATCACCTCACCGTCAACAAACCTGAGTGATCAGGTTCTGAGTGGGGAAGACTGCATCTAAACATACCAGTTCACCATAATACTGTACGTCCATGAGTCCCCCAGATCTGCTCCTTTATCTAAGGCAAATTTATTTACAAAAATGCTTAAATAAATAGGTTTTTAGCCTAGAGTTAAACACTGACACTGTGTCTGAGTACCGAACATTAACTGGAAGACTATTCCATAACTTTAGGGCTTTGTAAGAAAAATCTCTCCCCCCTGCTGTAGTTTTAATAATACCTGGTACTGACAAGCAGCCTGCATCCTTTGATCGAAGTAGGCGTGGCGGATCATAAGACACTAGCAGTTCACTCAGATACTGCGGCGCAAGACCATTTAATAGTAGTATTTTCAAATCGATGCGAAATTTCACAGGGAGCCAATGCAGTGTAGATAAGATAGGGGTGATGTGTTCATATCTTCTGGTTCTAGTTAAGGCATGAACTAGTTCTTCTGCATCGTTTAGTGACAGTATATTTCTTATCTTGGCAATATTTGTGAGGTGAAAGAATGCTATCCTGGTAATATTATCAACATGAGCTTCAAATGAAAGGCTGGAATCTATAATCACACCGAGGTCTTTCACTGTTGCACTTGGAACAGCAAGGCCATTTAAAGTTACAGTGTGATCAGAAAGCCACCAAAGGTGGTCAATGGGTTTGCGGCCAGGAGGGCCTTCTCCAAACTGTTGTCATAAAGGTGAAAGCATAGCATGATGTCTTTGTATGCTGAAGCATTAAGACTGCCCTTCACTGGGGATAATGGGCCTGATTGAAATGCCTGAATTCAATAATTAACAGGTTTGGCCAAATACTTTTGTCCAAAGATGGCACAAGGCTTTATGCACAGCCCCCGGAAACACCAACCTTCATAAGTTAGTGTGCCAAAATTCATCTTGTGTACACCTGGAGCTGTATATGTATAGCTCTTATGTTAATTATTATTATTATTTTTTTAGTCCATGGAGGCTTGTTGGTGATTTAGTATTAGTTCAGAACTACTTGATATGGTAATATCACAAAAGTTTTTACTCCTTGAGGTGTGCATTAGTTCTTCAGGGGTTACTTAAATATGTAACAGCAGAATTTTCTTTATATTTGTACATATTTTGCTTCACCTGAATCAGAAGAAGGAGCCAGTTGGAGATGATGAGACCCTCCCTGGGGATGTTCAGAACCTGGAGACACTCTCAGCAGACATGTTATCAGTGAGTCAGATTTAATAATATTTAATACGTAAATATGTACACATGTGGAACGGGTCATGAACCAACTTGGTTACGGCCTTGTGAATAAGCATTGTTAAATATATTGATGCTTTAGTGGCTGATGCCACTTTTTTCCCTCTTATGTTAGAATGATGGTTCTCAGACTGCAGTTTGCAAGCCATATGTGCCTCTTTCCTTTGAACTAAAGTTGTATTTAAATTTATCTAAAATGTATTCAAATAATGTATGGTGAATTTCTGCACTTATTAGTGAAGTAAACCTTATCTCGTACTGCCAACCTAAATAATCAGAAAGAAGTAGTTTTTGTGTTATCTTTGCTTAAACAAAAATGGATGCAAAAATTATACATGCTTATGAGGAACATTTGTGTCTTTGTAAAAAGGAGTGTGAAGATTTTTTTTTTATTATTATAAATATGAGAGGTAAACAAGTCTGTCTTCTGTGTGATGGTATAGCTGCTCAGTTCAAGAAATAAAACTTTAAATGCTTCCATAAAACTATCCATTCTAATTTTTAGGGCCCAAGCACTATGACATCAGCCCATATGTCGTCATAGTGTGTGATTAGGGCCCAAGCACTATGACATCAGCCCTATGTCGTCATAGTGTGTGAACGGCCCTCTTGTTTTCCTTAGGATTATTAGGGCCCAAGCACTATGACATCAGCCCTATGTCGTCATAGTGTGTGAACGGCCCTCTTGTTTTCCTTAGGATTATTATTATTTTTTTTTTTTTTTGGACTTTTCGGGGGTCTTAACATGCTCAAAAAGAGAGCTGATTGGCCGAGCTCTCTCAGAGGGGAGGGATGAGAGGTACTTAGTGCTCCTACATTAATCACGGCTCTACAGCCAATCAGGGGCGTCTGTGAGCTCGCGCAACGGAGGGAGTGGATAGCGCTGTCCTCCGAGTGTGTTACGCCGCCCCCAACGGTGCGCGAGCGAGCAGTTCGAAAAGATGCGGTCGGCTGGCGTCACGTGGTTCGGAGGAAACACGTGATAGTCTTCGGCCCTCCCGGCTGAGTGGTAGTAGTAGCCTTAATGTGGGAGCCCCCTAGTGACGGGGAGGAATTGGACACGACTAAATTAGGGAGAAAATCGGGGAAAAATCCAAAAAAAAAAAAAAAAACCAATGAAACTTGGCAGACAGGTTGGAATCTGCTGCCATCAGGATGCCTGCGAGTCTCGTGGCCCGGGGCCCAAAGGAGCCTGCACACGAGATTTTGCTGCCTAGCTCATACACACTTTCACCTAGGCACACGAAACCCGGCACACATTTAGAGCTCATCGAGCCGATCAACTTTCGCGCTGTATGTCCTGGGCTAAACTCAGGACGCCGGTTATTTTGGGTCGTTTGCAAAAACGCACCCAATGGATTTTGATATACTCCTCCTAGGGAAATTATACAATCGCTACCAAACTGGGCCATACAATCGCTACCAAACTGGGCCATACAATCGCTACCAAACTGGGCCAAAGAGATCTAAAGACATTGAGGATGCAAAATTGTGGAGGGATTTTTGATATCTCAAACGGGTCAGCCGTGATAATGTCTTTAAACGTACACCAAAAAATGATTAATAACTTTGTGTGGCATTATATTGAGTGACACCTTCTGTGACATCACACACTCACACACACACACACACACACACACACACTAATGCACTCAACAAATATTTAGGGCCCAAACTGACATTAGCCCGGTTTTAACACACAAACACATCTCACACACTAACACACACATCACTAATGTTAATACACACAGACTCAAACCATACACACAAACAAGCACAAACACAAGCACATCGTCACACACAGACTGACACATCTACACGTCACACACCTCTCTCCCTCACTCTCACACACACTAACCCTTACACACTAATGCACGCACACACACACACAGGCATGCTGCATGCACACACACAAACACACTCGTACATCACACACATGCACACATACATACACCCATATTACAAATGTTTACACTCTCGCACACACACACACACACACACACACACACACTAATGCACTCAACAAATATTTAGGGCCCAAACTGACATTAGCCCTATTTTAACACAAAACACATCTCACACACATCACTAATGTTAATATTCACAGACTCAAATCATACACACAAACAAGCACAAACACAAGCACATTTCCTCGTCACACACAGACTGACACATCTACACGTCACACAACTCTCTTCCGCACTCTCACACACACTATCCCTTACACACTAATGCGTGCACACACACACACACACACACATGCAGACATGCTTCACACTCATACATCGCACACATACATACATACACCCATATTACAAATGTTTACACTCACACACACACACACACACACACACACCTCTCACGATGCACACACACACACACACACACACACCTCTCACGATGCACACACACACACACACCTCTCACGATGCACACACACACCACACATACACACACCCCTCTCTCACGACATACGCACACATACACACACACTAATACATCACACACATGCACACATGGCGATGGCTTTTTCGAGGTCTTCGCACACTCGAATGACACAGGTTGTGCGGTGCGCCCGGGGTGGGAATGGCGCAGGGTGCTTGGGCCCGTCATCGTTGCTTGCAACTATTTTATTTTATTTTTTTCACCCTTTTGGACTTTTCGGGGGTCTTAACATGCTCAAAAACTCATGAAACATGGCTGACAGGCTGGAATCTGCTGCCATCAGGATGCCTGCGAGTCTCGTGGCCCGGGGCCCAAAGGGGCCCGCACACAAGATTTTGCTGCCTAGCTTATACACACTTTCACCTAGGCACACGAAACTCGGCACACATTTAGAGCTCATCGAGCCGAACAACTTTCGCGCTGTATGTCCTGGGCTAAACTCAGGACGCCGGTTATTTTGGGTCGTTTGCAAAAACGCACCCAATGGATTTTGATATACTCCTCCTAGGGAAATTATACAATCGCTACCAAACTGGGCCATACAATCGCTACCAAACTGGGCCATACAATCGCTACCAAACTGGGCCAAAGAGATCTAAAGACATTGAGGATGCAAAATTGTGGAGGGATTTTTGATATCTCAAACGGGTCAGCCGTGATAATGTCTTTAAACGTACACCAAAAAATGATTAATAACTTTGTGTGGCATTATATTGAGTGACACCTTCTGTGACATCACACACTCACACACACACACACACACACACACACACACACTAATGCACTCAACAAATATTTAGGGCCCAAACTGACATTAGCCCGGTTTTAACACACAAACACATCTCACACACTAACACACACATCACTAATGTTAATACACACAGACTCAAACCATACACACAAACAAGCACAAACACAAGCACATCGTCACACACAGACTGACACATCTACACGTCACACACCTCTCTCCCTCACTCTCACACACACTAACCCTTACACACTAATGCACGCACACACACACACAGGCATGCTGCATGCACACACACAAACACACTCGTACATCACACACATGCACACATACATACACCCATATTACAAATGTTTACACTCTCGCACACACACACACACACACACACACACACTAATGCACTCAACAAATATTTAGGGCCCAAACTGACATTAGCCCTATTTTAACACAAAACACATCTCACACACATCACTAATGTTAATATTCACAGACTCAAATCATACACACAAACAAGCACAAACACAAGCACATTTCCTCGTCACACACAGACTGACACATCTACACGTCACACAACTCTCTTCCGCACTCTCACACACACTATCCCTTACACACTAATGCGTGCACACACACACACACACACACATGCAGACATGCTTCACACTCATACATCGCACACATACATACATACACCCATATTACAAATGTTTACACTCACACACACACACACACACACACACCTCTCACGATGCACACACACACACACACACACACACACACCTCTCACGATGCACACACACACACACACCTCTCACGATGCACACACACACCACACATACACACACCCCTCTCTCACGACATACGCACACATACACACACACTAATACATCACACACATGCACACATGGCGATGGCTTTTTCGAGGTCTTCGCACACTCGAATGACACAGGTTGTGCGGTGCGCCCGGGGTGGGAATGGCGCAGGGTGCTTGGGCCCGTCATCGTTGCTTGCAACTATTTTATTTTATTTTTTTCACCCTTTTGGACTTTTCGGGGGTCTTAACATGCTCAAAAACTCATGAAACATGGCTGACAGGCTGGAATCTGCTGCCATCAGGATGCCTGCGAGTCTCGTGGCCCGGGGCCCAAAGGGGCCCGCACACAAGATTTTGCTGCCTAGCTTATACACACTTTCACCTAGGCACACGAAACTCGGCACACATTTAGAGCTCATCGAGCCGAACAACTTTCGCGCTGCATGTCCTGGGCTAAACTCAACAGGAGGCCGGTTATTTTGGGTCGTTTGCAAAAACGCACTCGATGGATTTTGATATACTCCTCCTAGGGAAATTATACAATCGCTACCAAACTGGGCCAAAGAGATCTAAAGACATTGACGATGCAAAATTGCGGAGGGATTTTTGATATCTCAAACGGGTCAGCCGTGATAATGTCTTAAACGTACACCAATGATTATTAATAAAAAATGATTAATAACTTTGTGTGGCATTATATTGAGTGACATTATATTCAGTGACACCTTCTGTGACATCACACACACACACTAATGCACTCAACAAATATTTAGGGCCCAAACTGACATTAGCCCTGTTTTAACACACAAATACATCTCACACACTAACACACACATCACTAATGTTAATACACACAGACTTAAACCATACACACAAACAAGCACAAACACAAGCACATTTACTCGTCACACACAGACTGACACATCTACACGTCACACACCTCTCTCCCTCACTCTCACACACACTAACCCTTGCACACTAATGCGCGCGCGCACACACACACACAGGCATGCTGCATGCACACACACAAACACACTCATACATCACACACATGCACACATACATACACCCATATTACAAATGTTTACACTCTCGCACACACACACACCTCTCACAATGCACACACACTAACCCTTACACACTAACCCTTACACACTAATGCGCGCACACACACACACACACACACACTCATACATCACACACATGCACACATACATACACACCACACACACACTCATACATCACACACATACATACACACCTCTCACGATGCACACACACACACACACACAAACTAATGCACACAAACACATCTCACACACTAACACACACATCACTAATGTTAATACACACAGACTCAAACCATACACGAGCACATCGTCACACACAGACTGACACATCTACACGTCACACACCTCTCTCCCTCACTCACACACACTAACCCTTACACACTCGCACACACACACACACCTCTCACGATGCACACACACCACACACACATACGCACACCCCTCTCTCACGACGCGCACACACACACACACACACTAATGCACTCAACAAATATTTAGGGCCCAAACTGACATTAGCCCTGTATAGTGTGTGATGTGTGCAGGTTGTGAGGTGCAGCCGAGTGGCGATGGCTTTTTCGAGGTCTTAGCACACTCGAATGACACAGGTTGTGCGGTGCGCCCGGGGTGGGAATGGCACATGGTGCTTGGGCCCGTCATCGTTGCTTGCAACTATATTAACAATTGTTTTTCATGTAAAAGTAAATCAGGGAAGGTCTTTTTTAAAAGCTAAAACAGCAAACAACAAAATCTATATCATTTTAAAATGGGAGAAAATTATATCATAATTACATAGCAAAAAACTATTGATGATGTGACAGCTATACTGGGTCATAGAAATTGGGTATGTGAGATTTTTAGGAATTGTTTGCCAAGTTGCATTGTTTTTAATGGTAAATGCGCCCCCCGGAAAATTTCTTTTAATATGTCTCCATGGTCACAATTTAAATATATACAGTACAGTAATAATAAATATAAACTATATATACACTACCACTCAAACGTTTAGGATCACTTTCTAACTCCATGGTTGTTCCTGATTTTTATTTCTTTCTACATTGTAAAGCAGTGCTGAAAGCGTCCAAAATATGCAATAATCTTTGAAAGGTTAATGTTGATGTTTGTGCTACTCATGATCGGTAAGGCCTTCATAACGGATCTAATCCGAGGTGCTGTTAATTGGTGAGTTTTTGAGGCTGGTAACTAGGGCTGTCGCTATCGAATATTTTAGTAATCGAGTATTCTACCAAAAATTTAATTGATTAATCGAGTAATTGGATAAAATGCACTTTTGCTTAATTAAACAGCAATGTAAAATATATAAGGGAAACAAAGATTAATTGGTTTTCTTTTTAGAAAAATCTACTTTTATTTTTTAAATGCATACAGCATTTTATCAAAAATAAACATTGTCATTATTCACAATACAAGAAATACCTTATACCCCTATCTCACCTATGCGGTTTGACTCGCAGTGAGATGCGGTGTTAGGCACTGTGAGCCGCCGCGACTGCCCGCCGACGTTCCGCAAAGTTCTGCTTGGTCCGCTAAAAATTAAACATGTTTTTAAGGCGGCTTAAACTTATTAAATTTATCACGCAGAAAGATGGAAACGTAATCGCAGTGCCAAAACTTGCGGTGAATCATGAAGAACCGTACGTCCGGCCACCGCGCGAAACCGCATAGGTGAGATAGGGGTATTAAAGTTGACTGAGATTAATTAAGTGCATTACAGCACCATACAATAAAAAGGTATTTCAAATGACTTTAAGGATCAAAAAAACGAAGGCACACATTAAAATAAATAATTATACAAAAACACTAAGTTGTGCAACTAAACTTTCAGAACTAAAAGTTTCAAAACCTACATCATAGGCATAACATAAGCCTTTACTGACAATTTCTGTCGTTTTCTCTTGCTGCTTTCTTCTTCTCTTGGCTCGCTGATAATTTTATTGCTCCCTTCCATTTTGCAGCCCGCCACAGAACGCTCCCTCAAATCAATACACAGCTAACTGTTTGCGTCTCCTTCCACTTTGTGGGTGACGTAAGCGCTACTTCTTTGTTGGTGTTTATTGGCGGCTTGCATCTGGAAGCGCGCTGTGTAAAAAGCGTGCTTTCAACAAATAATTGTGCAAAAACATAACGCAAGCTTTTAAATTTTATTAAACAAAGCTTCGAGGCAGAAGATTTTGCCTCGATTATTTTTTGTAATTGAAATTACTCCAGTTACTCGAGGAATCGTTTCAGCCCTACTGGTAACCCTAAATGAAGTTTTCCTCTGCAGAAGCTGTAAGTTTTGATCTTGCTTTCCTGTGGCAGTCTTCAGGAGAGCCAGTTTCATTATGGTGCTTGAGGTTTTTAAAATGCACTTGACCATACTGTTCTTGCAATAACTGTTTCATAAAAACTGACTTCTGGGTCTTAAAATAACAACTGATTGTTGTTGTTACGTAATTGCCTAATTCCATATGTAATTTCATAGTTTTGAATAACCAGTATTGTTGTAGAATGTAGAAAATGAATCACTAATCACAAAATTTGCAGGTGATCCAAAACTTTTGTGCTGAAGTGTACAGTATCTCACAAACAGGGGCAGATCTAAAAAAAATATTCATGGGGTAGCAAGGGGGTGGCATTAAAATTATGAGGGATGGCAAGACTGAAGCAAGCATCCTTGCATGTTTTTTGTGGATTCAAGGAACGCTATTCTTATTCGGTGTACACTAGGGTGCACATTTTTTACATTGTCCTATAAAAATGAAATAAAGGCTGATGTGTGATTGACTTGAACCTGATATCTGGATTGGCACGTCAGATAAATAAAAAAAACTCTTATTTTTAGAACACTAGGACACTAGTGCTGGGGTGGCAAATGAGGTGGCAAGGCCTTTTCTTAGGGTGCCACCCCGGTAGATCCGTCCTTGCTCACAAAAGTGAGTACACCCCATATTTCAGCAACCACTTTATCATATGTTTTCAAGAGACAATAATATTGATGTAATACAGATTGACTGTTGCTATGGTCTGTTCATTATACCCAAACTCTGACACATTTGTCCTTTTGGTATTTCCCTTTTAAATGCATGTACAAAAATCTGTCTGGTGCGCCTGGGCAACAATGGCACAGATGCTTGGGCCCAACGTTTTCACTTAGGTGTGTACTCATGTTTTTTGCCAGGTGTTCAGCTATTATTGGCTGTTTTTTTATTATTTTGAGGGGACAATAAATTTACACTGCTATACAAACATTATACACTGACTACTTTTTATTGTGTCAAAGAGTCATTTATGCAATGTTGTCCTATGAAAAGATATAACTAAATATTTGCAGAGATGTGAGGGGTGTACTCACTTTTGTGACATACTGTATAATATTTGCTCTAGGGAAAATACAGTCTGTTCAGCAGGAAAACTCAAATACAGTGGAACCTTGGATTGCAAGTAACGTGGTTTACGAGTGTTCCGCAAGACGAGCAAAGATTTCTAATAACTTTTGAATTGGAAACCGAGCGAAAGTATTGGTTTACGAGTGCCAATTATTATGTATCACGTATGCGCCTCTAATTTTCTAACTGAACCAATGATTTTTCTCGCTCTTGCGCTGCGGAATTGTGAGTGATCGTCTCCCCTCTTCCCCTGGGTCTCAGAGCTCGTCTCTTACTGGTATAAACGTCTCTTTCTCTTTCATCGTGTCTCATTGCGCGCGTAATTTGACACCGACACACACACACTCTCGCCTGTGCGCGCACATAATTTGACACCGATACACACACACATTTATTTTTTGGGGTTGTGGAACAAATAATTTGAGTATTATTTCTTATAGAAAAATTAGATTTGGTTTACGAGTGTTTTGGAATACGAGCCCCCTTCTGGTACTCGTAATCCAAGGTTCCACTGTACTTTCTTTCTCTTTGAAAAACCTTGATTTTTTTCAAAAAGTGTTGTGGCTCTGCAAGCTTCACATTTAAATTTGTTACCCACTTTACAACTGTAGTAGTCATTGTGCTTTTGGAGCACTAAATTTTGTACAATATTCCACACCAGATGATTTGAGGTTATGCTGAATATTTCTGAAGTAGTTGTCCTTTGTTAATCCTCACTCAAAATTGCCTGAAAGCATGACACTACCATCGCCATGCTTAACAGTTAGTCCAGTGTGCTTGAGGTTGAATGCCTAATTATATAAATTATAAATATAGTTGTAAAGCAATGATGTTGGGGCCTGAGCACCTGCTCTGTTGCTACCCAGGAGCACTAGAACGACAGTGGACACATACATATAAAGGGACAAAAGTGACAGTTTGGGTGTAATGAAAGATCACGTCAATGTACACTGATGTCAAAACGAATGCTGACTCTCTAAACTGACAAGTCCAAAAACCCAGAATAAAAATGTTTACTGTCCTGTGATGTGCTGTAAGGTATGAAGCATCTGTGTGATTGCGTACATGCATATCATCGCAATGAAGTGAATTAGTCACATCAAATAATACTTGAATGCTTTAATTTGAATGACATTATTGTTGTATAATATTAAACAATATAAAAATGTTAAAAAATAATAATTATTAAAAATAATATTAAAGCCTACATTCCTCACATAATAATTATCTTGGTTGTGCCACTAGAATTTATCCTACTTTTTCCAGTTCTGCTTTTGAACTTTTGTGAACAGCTTGAGTATCACACATTAATGAAATAGGGCACTCTTTCTTACAGCCACTTGCTCTTTGTTATATATTTTGAAGCATAAGGACTATGCACTCAAGATATCATAAATTAATTTACAGTTTCATATCAGCCATTTCTTAACATTATAAAGACTGATATTGAACCAAATCAGATGAACATAAAGATTTTTAAAAAGTGACACTTCCTGCTGCCAGTTGGTGGCGTTAATATAAAGCTAAAGCTTGATGTACATCATCCAGTATACCCAGAAGTTATTAGCCATGACGCGTTTCCTTTTATTGGCATTAAGTAAAAAAAATAAAAAAAATTGACAAAGAATAAAAATAGTGGCAAACAATGATGAGCTGGCCCAAGCACATGTGCCATCAGCAACCATGCATGCCACACAACCTGTGTGCCTTTTGAGAAATCAAAGATCCTTCTACAATTTTACATCCTCAATGTTTTAAGATCACATACATACGGTATTCTAGTTTTTCCCGCCGCGCCTCACGGCGACTGCATTTTGGTGTGTGCGTTTGCCGGCTTTTACTGCTGAGTGGCGCAATATAACTATAGACCGACATCTCAGGCTAGTTCATTCTCTCAAGGATTAATGAGCCGCAGCTCCTTATTTAGGGAGCTGCACGTAGTAGCAGATAAAATCAAGTGAAACTTTGTAGTTAAACGAATTCATAATCACAGTACTAAAATTACAATACAAATTTTAGAATTTAAATTAGATAAAATCTTATTAGGATTTTAAGCAAAGTAAACATTAACACAGTGAGCCTTTTGATTTTATCATGTGTAAGTAGAAAAGCTACGTATGTAGGGTTTTGTGTCATCTTATATTTTGTGTACTTTTTAAATTTGTAGTAGATTTATAAACTGAATTTTATGGTCATTTAGTTTATTTTATTTCAAAGATTGAGTCAGATGTCGATGTTTTTAAATGCAGTAGGCTGTTATGATCATAATTTTCTTTAATAAATAATGAAACGTTTTAACAAATTACATTTTTACATCCCAGTAGCACCCCTGTTGCGCTCTAACACCGCTGGCAAAACCTTTTAAAATACAATTGAAACATTAAACAAATTTACAATCACAGTACTAAAATTACAGTACAAATTTAGAATTTAAATAAAATATAGGCATTTCTTATTTGCATCAAATTTAAGCAAAGTAAATTTTAACACAGTAAGGGTTCTGTAGCCAGAAAACTTTGGGTGTGCATCAGAAGAAGTGGGTGTGCCACAGGTGTTGTCAGATTAATGTGCAAAAACTATATAATACAACTATACAAGATACATAGTCTTTATAAGACTCTACATTTATTTTAGTGCACTCGCAATGACGACAAAACGTTATAATTGTGTAGAAAATAAGGAAAACAAATGGGGATACAGCGCTGGTGTCGGTTTTGGTGAACTTGAGAGCGTCAGAAAGTGAACCGAAACTCCATGTATGCTTGCCTCACAGATGTGAAAAATGTATACTTACAGAAAGCGAAATGGGTGCTTTTAAATAAACTAATGGAAAACAAGTTTCAGATTATGTAATCCGTATGAAACGTGAATTATTGGCGCATTCACTGCTGTTAGAGGTGTCAATACGTCTTACATATTCATGAAAAGCCGTAAATTATTCTGTGAAACGGAAGCTCTGCTGAAAAAAGGTTAGGCACATCTGTCTCTTTACCACAAATAAAAGTTTTTTTTGAGTGGTATAATACATAACAGAGATATACAAACCGAACAAACGTTGCGCACTGAGTACTAAACCTAAACCGAACATGTGGATTAATAAACCGAGAAGCGTGTTTCTTAACTTCGCCCTCGTTAAAATGGCGCATTCAGAGAAATGCTCGCCCGCGAGAGGTTGTGCGCGGCCCACTACAGAGCAAAAATATATTACTATGTTATGACTGAAATAACATTTTATATTCACTAAAAGGCTTATTCACAACCACATTTCAGCCATTCACAGACACGCATTGTGCTATGTTGTTTGTAATCAGAGTATTTTTATGAATTAAATAATGCTGCTGTTTCTGGTGCACACTTTCACTTTGCACTTTTCATCTCCCCTTTGATCAAAACGCTGCCGATATGAGCAGCTTTGTTTCAGTCATAATATTCATCTATCATAAAGTGGGGCGACTTTTGCAAAGCATACAAAATGTAAAATCAGTACCCCAGAAAAACAACAGAGCACAAATATATACTTGCTGAACATACATTGCATTTTTTTTAAAGTGAAAGCACCCACGACGTGAGCAGGTTTATTTTAGTCATTCCAGCCTGTCATTTACGGTCATTTTCTGTTTGTGTTCAGCGTTGAGTGATTATTTGAAACTGATGCACTTCGTGTGGATTCATGCCACAAGTCATTTTATCATACAAAGATTATTACGTTGTGCCCGGTCTACTGAGCTTCAGTTGACATTGTTACCATTTTTGGAAGGAAGAGAGAGAAAGTTTCCTCATCATAACATGCCTTGTATTGTTTTTAATCGCTCGATACACAACCCATGATTTTTTATGCTATTTTACAAATGGAATAATTTTATTTATTTTATTTTATAGATGTCTATGGCCTGATACCCGGCTGCACTCCACAACCTGCACACGTCACACACTATACAGGGCTAATGTCAGTTTGGGCCCTAAATATTTGTTGCGTGCGTGCGTGTTAACATTTGTAATGTGTGTGTGTGTGTGTATGTATGTGTGAGATGTATGAGTGTGTTTGTGTGTGTGTGCGCGCATTTGTGTGCATGAATGTTAACATTTGTGATTTGTACGTGTGTTGAATAGGCTTTTGGAATAAAAGCCTCACACTCTGATGTTCCTCAATGTGATGTCACTGAACATGATGTCATTAAAGGTGTCACTGAATATAATGTCACTCAATATAATGCCACACAAAGTTATTAATCATTTTTTGGTGTAGGTTTAAGTCATTATCACGGCTGACCCGTTTGAGATATCAAAAATAACTGGCCTCCTGACCTCCGGACATGCACTGCGAAAATTGTTCAGCTCATTGAGCTCTAAATGTGTACCGAGGTTCGTGTGTCTACGTGAATGTCTGTATGAGCTATACAGCAAAAAAGCTATACAGTGTCAAATTACGCGCGCACAGAAGAGAGAGGAAGATGTTGACTCTTATTTTGACACAGGGGACGCAGCAGGGGAGACAATTACCCATAATTCCCGCAGCGCAAGAGAGAGAAAAATCATTGGCTCAGTTGTGGTCGCATGCGTGATACATGATACTCGGCGCTCGTAAACTAATACTTGCTCGGCTTCCGATTAAAAATTTATTAAAAATCTTTGCTCGGTTTGCGGAACACTCGTAAACTACGTTACTCGCAATTCAAGGTCCACTGTACGTAGGAAATTAAAGAGGAGAATTATGCTGCTGGCTCAACACCCCGAGCCCAAACCTCATTTAAATTAAATTAACAAATATTGTAAGTAAACAACAATAGCCCACAATTAATAAAGCATTTTCATTTAGACTATAAAAATAATCCTGCATCTATTTTAGGCATGCCAGCTGCCACTTTTTACTTATAAGTTTTCAATGCAAATCGTATAATGCCCAAATGACATCAACCATTCCCCATATTAATATTGTAACTATTTGAACCATTAAACTATTTATTTTACCATTTTAACTATTATTATTATATTTTTTTCAAAATACATTTAAGAACAAGAACAATCAAACTTTTTTTTATATATTACTAATTAATGTGGGCTGAAAAACCTGTTGTCCTCAAAAAGTTAACAGATGAGGTCTCATGTCCATCAATCTGATATACATTGGGGCAGTTTTTTTTTTAAATAGACGCCATCTTTAATAACCAATGGAGGTTTTGAGCTGTACACATGCATTCTTGCCCAAACAACTCTTAAAACTACACTTTATGACCCATAACAGTTATATTCTTAACATTTTGCAGGCCGTTTGGAGAAACCAACATGTACAACATTTGACGGTTTTATGACAGGCTCAAATCATATTTGAAAAATGTGTTGAATGAAAATTTTGTGTCACCTGGCATCGTTTCATGAATGACACGGAATACGACTGATTTATATTGGCCGTTGGCCACTACTAGTTTTAGACTGATTTTATATTAGTTTTAGATTATTTCGAATAAGATTTAGTCATGTCAAGCCTGTCTTGGCCTGCAGCAGTCAGCACAAGTTGTGGTCAGAAATCTGAAAGTGTGTACAGATTTTACTCAGGAAGTGTGTGAGGAGAGAAGACACCTTTTGACATGAGTTACAGTATATAAAATGTTAGATTTTTCAGAGCCAATTTTGGATGATGTCCCGTTCTGTATAATGGTCACACAACCGACCAGGGTGTTTACCATCAATAGCGATTAACATGGAGGTAGGATCATTGACAGAATACAAATACATGAAATGGAGAGAAATATGGATAGTCGCGAGTTTCAGTGTTAAATATTGTTACTTTATTAACATAATTTAAATATAAAGGAGTATTAATTACGTTGTTATTAAATAATAATATAAAAAAACAATTTAATGAGTGTAAATGACACTTTTGGTGACATTTACCACCATTTAATTAATATATGAAATATAATACAATTAAATATATTTTTCTACCTGTACATTTCATTTGATAAAATGGGAGGGTTGCGTCAGGAAGGGCGTCTGGCTTAAAACTTACACTAAGCTTGTCCGCTGTGGCGACCCCTTGCTGGGAGTAGCTGAAAGAGCAACAACAACATTTTAATCTAATGTCAGACAACACACAAAAAAACAACCTCTGTACTCCAAATTCTTGAGATTTTCATCTGTTAAAGATGTATGTTGTGTAATTCTTCTCCAGGAAAATTACCACTTCAAGTAGTAAATGATTGAAAGCACAAAATTGGCTTTACTTGCCTCATAATGATAAGTGATATATACTTGCAGTTTGAAGGTTACATACAAAAATTGTATATTTATCTTGTAATTAAATATTCTTCTCATATTTGAAGTAATTGACTACGTACACAAAAACGTGGCTTCTAAAGAATCTCTGTCAAGTAATGCTTGAAGTACAGTGTTTGCTCGCAATTAAGGCAGATGAAAACATTCAAAGACAGACACTGCACATAAAAACTACACATAATAGGTGTCACACAGTTCATGACTTGAGCAGGTTCTTCTTTTTTCACTTTTTATTATTTTATAGTTACAGAAGACAAACCAACTACGTCTTTACTGCCACCTTCTATTTCCAGTTGTGTAAATACGCATGTGTGTCTGGGATTGGAACAAATGTTATAATTTATACGTAAACCTGCGGGGGATTGGGGAAGGGAAGGAATCGTTCTCGGGAACACAACGGAACAATCGTTCGTTTATGCCCACTTGCATAGAATTTAAAGTTATCACTCTTTTTGAGAGTGATGGGATTTACAAGTACTTTTTTTCATGACATGAAAACAGGCCAGGGAATGTATGACCTTAAGAAGTAAATTGTATTCTGTGTAATCATACAGACTATAAAGACGCTTAAAGTACTTGTGCGTTTGTTTTGATAAGTAACAGTGTTCTTTCTTTATATGTTACATTCCTAACAGGCACTGACTGTCACTCAGATTAAGAAGGTTCGAATGTTGGTGGATGAAGCAATTCAAAAAACTGACAATGAGCGAATGAGGCTGGAGATGGAACGCTTTGAGTCCCTGAGAGAGATTGGCAACCTTCTTCACCCCTCTGTTCCCATTAGCAATGATGAGGTGAAATTCTGCACCTTTGTATCAACTTGTTAAATATGGAAAAGCTGGGCTGACTCAAATAAGCGTTCATGTTTTCTATTGCATTTAAAATCAGTGTCTAAATAAATTAAATGGAAATTAAGCTATGTTCACACAGGATGCAAAAGTGTCCCTATTTCAATTTGGTGATAAAATTTTAAACAATTTGCAAAGGCTGTTCACACTAAATTTTAAATATGGACATAGTGTATTCATTCTTGTTTCTAAACTGATCTGTCACACGATGCGTCATAGTATAAGCATTTTCATTCATATTTTCATAATATAAATTGGCTTAACAGCTACCAGTATACGGAAATTTTTTATTTTGAGTTTTATTTATATGTCAACTTATTTTTGGTATGACTTTGCTTATGGTTGGTTTCATATTTTTAACCCAAAAAAAATGGATATTCGAATTTTAGATTTTTCTTTTGTATTAGCAGAAAAGTTCATTTAAAGACGTTATTTTAAATAAAGTAATTAGCACATACATAAAACTACCTCAAGTTGATTGATTAAATAAGTGCTATTGAAATATTGTGTGCCTCTTTATCCAAATAGTCAATTATTTGTTTCAATTATCAATGGGTTATTATCAAAATAGTCAATAGTCAATATCTGGCGGTCAGTGTTTCAAATATAATGGCACCCACTGCAAATTCCAAAATCATTCCATCTCTAGGTTGAGGGTTGAGGTCTCAGCTCATCCCAACCGTAAGGTATGCTAAAGGGAAACATCATGATTTGGGCCTGCTTTGCTGCATCAGGGCCTGGCCTGCTTTGAGGGGAAGATGAATTCCCAAGTGTATCAATAAATTCTTCAGTATAATGTAAGAATGTCAGCTGAAACTCTGTAAAAGTTGGATGATGCAACAGGAAAATGACCGAAAACACTAGAGCAAGTCCACAAGACTTGTCTCTGAATGTTGCCAAGACAAAAAAGGTAGTTGTTGACTTCAGGAGGACACGGAGTGACCACTCTCCGCTCAACATTGACAGCTCCTCTGTGGAGATTGTCAAGAGCACAAAAGAACCTCACCTGGTCCCTCAACACCAGTTCTCTGCATAAGAAAGCCCAACAATGTCTTTTCTTCCTGAGAATGCTGAAGAAGCCCCAGCTTCCACCACCAATCCCCTCACCACCTTTTATAGAAGAACTATTGAAAGCATCCTGAGCAGCTGCATCACTGTCTGGTTGGGGAATTGTGCCATCTCTGACCGCAAGACCCTACAGAGGATAGTGAGGACAGCTGAGATCATCGGGGTCTCTCTCCCCTCTATCGAAGACATCTACACCACACGCAAAGCCACCAGCATTGTGGCTGATCGGACATACCTCTCTCACTGACTCTTCACCCTCCTGCCATCTGATAAAAGGTACCGGAGCATTCAGGCACCCGCATCCAAACTGTGTAACAGCTTTTATCCACAAGCCATCCGTCTCCTCAACATAAAAGGGACTGGAATGATATACATGTATATATTTATATATGCTTATCTATACACACCCACACACACACAATGCACTAAATAATATCAGGACTGAACTGATAAAACCACACAAACACTCTGATTAACAACCATCTTAAAATGTGTTCATACCTACCTACCTGAACTGCTCTTTTTGCACAATATTTATTACTTGCAATTTGCACAAAGTATTTTTCTATAATTACTGCTACATCAGGAATGTTTAATGTTTACTGTTCATCTTCCCATTACCTCAACTCATACCTCATTACTACAAAGAGTATTGAAACGTGTAACGTTGTTGTGTTGTCGCTCTGTAGCGCTTTGTTTGCACATTTGCACATGCACTTTGAGTCTGTTGTCTATTGTTGTCTCTTTTTTGTAAAGGAATAGTTTTAGGATAACTTAAAAATTATAAAAATTAAATCTGAGCTAGTCAGATATAATTGGGTCTCTTAGTTAGCTAGCCAGTTCTGGTAATTTGTCTTGTAAATGTATGTTGTTAAATTTATGTTGCAAGTATGTAGCAGCTTGGGCCTGTTTTGTTTCACTGTGTACTGAACTGTATATGGTTGAAATGACAATAAAAGCCTACTTGACTTGACTTGAAGAGAATGTCTTTAGAAAAACAAAATCTGCCCTTTGGAGTGAACATTATTCTATATTTTTGTGATACACTTGGGAATTCATCTCCCCCTCAATAACTGCACAAATTATTGGGCAGCCCCTGATTCAGAAAAGCAGGCCCAAATCATGATGTTTCTTCCACCATAATTTGTTTGGGATGATGTTTGCATGATATGCTGTGCCTTTTTTATGTCAGATGTCATGCTGTGTGTTCTTTCCAAATAGTTCAATCCTAGTTTCAGCAGTCCACAAAACATTTTGCCAGTATTGTGGTGGACAGTCAATGACTGCTAAATGTCATTCTTCATCAGGATGTTGATAATAAAGTTGAGCGCACCTGGGGTGACTGTACAGTACAGAAGAAGTACTCTCATGTGGATCTGGTTGTCATGGTGGATGGATATGAGGGAGAGAAAGGTGCCATCATTGCAGGAAGCAGAGGATATTTCTTGAAGGTTGAGTATAAAAATAACTGATTTTATTATAAAAAAAAGGGTTTTGTTGTAGAGCATGTATGGCTGATAATGTACCTGTCCAATGATTGAAAATGTAAATATTCCTATTGAGATGTAAGTATTTAGCAAAATTTTGAAACACAATGTGTAATTACCAATTATAGTGTATGTTTTGTCATTTTCATTAGGGTCCTCTGGTTTTTCTGGAGCAGGCTTTGGTTAACTGCGCTCTACGTATCCTTCACAGCAAGAAATACACACTCCTTTATACACCTTTCTTCATGCGGAAAGAGGTCATGCAGGAAGTTGCTCAACTAAGCCAGTTTGATGAAGAATTGTACAAGGTATTTATTTACCTTTCACCTTTACTTGGAGAAAAAAGTTAAAATCTTGGTCAGTTAGAATTTGAACTAAGCTGCCAAAATTGTTCTTAAGGGAAAGTAGCTTTTCAACATACAGTGGAACCTCGGATTGCAAGTAACGTGGTTTACGAGTGTTCCGCAAACCGAGCAAAGATTTTTAATAAATTTTTAATCGGAAACCGAGCAAGTATTAGTTTACGAGTGCCGAGTATCGTGTATCACGCATGCGACTCTTATTTTAACACCGAGTGGCAAATGATCACAATTGAGCCATTGAATTTTCTCTCTCTTGTGCTGCAGAATTATGGGTAATCGTCTCCCCTAATCAACAGCTCCCTCTCCCTTCTGTGTGCGCGCGCGTAATTTGACACTGTGCCCCACACACGCCGACACACACGCAGACTTTACTCATGTGTACTTTTTGTGTGCGTGCTTTTACGATATTGAGTTTATTTATATTTTTGTGTCTGGCTATGCTTAATTTCTGCTATGTCTCTGCTGGTGGAGGGATGGGGGCGTATCTTCTCTTGTTTATGCAGGTCCCACCCTCTTCAACGGGCCAGCAATCTATTGGTTGCTGCCCTGCCTGTCCTTTGTTGGTCCCGCCTCCCGCCGGATGATTGGATGTCCAGGAGACCCAGAGGCCTACTTAAGGCCTTCAGACCACAGTGCTTCAGACCGTGTCTTTGCTTACTGTTTTTCTGATGATTATTCGTAAAGTTATATTGTGTACGACCTTCTGCTACGTTTCTGACTTTGTTTTTGTGTTTGCCCTTCTTTGGTTCTGGTTGTCCGGTTGTAAATACGTTTTGTATATATTTGTATATAGTTTTATAATTAGTGGCTTAGTAGGGAGTCGACGCCATTTTGTTTACACCCTGTTTTCTCTTGGGTTTGTGGCTAGCAAGGGAGTAAGGGAAGAACTTTGTATTTCTTTTTCTTTAGTTTTGGTGCAGGCTAGTTATGTCACTCTGGCACTAGGTAGAGGACATTTGGTTAATTGTTTTGGCCTTGTCGGCTTCTGAAGCTCACAGCCACCTTTTGGGGATTTGCTTGTTCACTGTTTGTAAATAAACACTAAGCAAACGCACTTTTGGTCTCACCCCCTTTTTCCTTTTTTTTTTCTTTTCTTTTTCATTCCTGTTACGGCCCGACCTAGAAACCTAGTAACAGCGCCCATAATTTTATTGTATGCTCGTAATCCAAAGTTCCACTGTACTCTCCTATTAAATAGTAGTAATAAATTTAAATGATAAAGTGAAGGAATGTATGCATAAAAGATAGGAGATGGATGGATGAGTGCATGGATGCCAAAGGAAATTCATGTGATTTGCATCTCTGCAGGTTATTGGGAAGGGCAGTGAGCATTCTGATGACACATCAGTGGATGAGAAGTACTTGATTGCCACTTCAGAACAGCCTATAGCAGCCTTTTTGAGAGACGAGTGGCTAAAGCCGGAGGACCTGCCCATCCGCTATGCTGGCATTTCTACCTGCTTTAGACAGGAAGTTGGTTCCCATGGCCGAGACACCCGTGGTATCTTCAGAGTTCACCAGTTTGAAAAGGTTAGTTGTTAATAAACACTCAAACATTTTTTGTTAATGTTCTTTCTATAATTGGCTTAAAGTCAGCAATATTGTTGCTGAGTACCTGTACTATATTGTTGTACCTACATACCATTTAATTTTTACTTGTTAACCTGTTAATTAACTTCTTGAATGATTGAATTGCTTTACTTTTTAAATAAATATATCTGTAATTTCCAATATAGATTGAACAATTTGTGTATGCCTCTCCTCATAACAACATGTCGTGGGAGATGTTTGATGAGATGATCGCAACGGCAGAAGAATTCTACCAGTCGCTAGGAATACCATACCGCATTGTTAACATTGTCTCTGGTCAGATTCTTTCTTTTCTTTCCTAAACAACTTTACTTCCTTTAAAATTAATATTTGAATATAGCTATATTTTATCAAAGAAAAAGCAACAGAAACAGGAGTCTATAGTAGTATAGTATAGTAGTAATATACAGTATACAGTGGAACCTCGGATTGCAAGTAACGTGGTTTGCAAGTGTTCCGCAAGATGATCAAAGATTTTGAACACATTTTGACTTTAAAAACGGGCAAGTCTTAAGTATCATGTATCACGCATGCGCTTCATGTTTTGACAACGAGCATTACGTGATCACAACTGAGCTCTTGCAATGTGGAATTGTGGGTAATCGTCTCCCCTGCTGGGTCTTGGTGCTCGTCTCTCACTGGTATAATCAACATCCGTGCACGCCTGTACTATTTACTATAACATTGTGTGCGCATAAAACATCTTTTATTTTGTGTTTGTAAGCGTGTGTACAGCGCGTGTGTACTTTTTATTATAACACACGTGTGCGCACATGTAAAGCAAAAGCAAGTCTCATTAGAGAGTAAAGATCCATTTGCTCCTTCTCTGTATCAGCCTGTCCTTACGCGTGTGTAATTTGACACCGTGCCCCTTTACACAGGCTCAGGCTGTGTGTGTGTGCCTTTACACACACACACACACACACACTACATCCGTGCACGCCTATAGCAAGCCCCTTCATACAGGCGCTGTGTGTGTGCCTTTACACACAGCACCTGCGCGCATAAAGGCGAGAGAGTGTGTTTGTGTAAAGGGGCACGGTGTCAAATTACACGCACACACAGCAACAGGCTGATACAGAGAAGGAGCAAATGGATCTCTCAGCTTCACACACACGCAGCACCTGCACGCATAAACGGAAACACTTATCTGTCAGAAGTGCAGATTAATTTGTTTTATTTTTACTTTATATATTGTATTAATTATTTTATATATTTATTTTTTTGGGCTGTGAAATAATTTGAGTTTCCATTATTTCTTATGGGAAAATTTTATTTGATTTACGAGTGTTTTGGAATACGAGCCCACTTCCAGAATGAATTATGCTCATAATCCAAGTTTCCACTGTATCTGTAAGCCTTCACCTGCCACCAGCGTGTTTGACTGTTACTCAATTACACAGTTTGGCTGGGCAGCCAGGTCTGAAAAATATAATGTTATATTTTTATAAATAATGTAATAAACATGATTCTAAAAGAATGAACTGATTTCATGGCTTTATTTTTATAAGCATCGTTGTGGAATGAGTCAGTGTCACTTGTAAGACAGGAAATAAAGGTTGATTGTGAGGAGTAGAATACTTGTGACTTGGCTGGAGTTTTGTATTACTTTTCCTTAATAAAATATTGCGTTGTGAAATCGGTTCATTCTTTTAGTATTACCCTGTACTGTTGGTTGTTCCAAATCTCTTCCATTTCAGAATGCTCCAGGAAGTTTCTTCTATCCTTCCCCAGATTTGTCTGGACAATCCTGTCTCATTGGTCTACAGATACCTACCAGATACACATACAAATACCCTCCTTTATTTATTTGCACACTAAAAGCACAAACAGTTTGGAAGTTTTATCTATTTTTTTCTGCTACTGGCTATAAACATTTTAACAACCTAATATTATTTGTTCTGTGCTATGATAACATTACATAAGTAATTGTCACCAAATGGATCTATGCTCATAAGATTTTTAAGTCAATTTTATTTTATTCAGACAGTTTTGTATGCTGTTGTACCTAATAAATGTAATTTGGCCTGTTTTGTAGGTTCTTTGAACCATGCGGCCAGCAAGAAGCTGGACTTGGAGGCCTGGTTTCCAGGCTCTCAGGCTTTTAGGGAGCTGGTGTCCTGCTCCAACTGCACAGATTATCAAGCTCGCAGATTACGTATACGTTATGGCCAGACAAAGAAGATGATGGACAAGGTAAAACTCTTGCACATTTACTAATAAGCTCATGGAAAATGTTATATAAAAAAAAGTAAATAAATAATAAAATAACTTTATTTTTTTGGGCAAGGCTGAGTTTGTGCACATGCTCAATGCTACAATGTGTGCTACTACTCGTGTAATATGTGCCATTCTGGAAAACTACCAGACTGCAGAAGGCATAATCATTCCAGAGCCACTCAGGGAGTTCATGCCTCCAGGTAATTTTATTATATGTGAATCTGTCAGTATATTTAAGTACATTTTAAGATTGAGTACAGTACTGTTATGGGCCTTTTTAAAATTCTCAAGTCTTGTGATAAATGTTGCTCAAACTCTTATAGCAGAGCCTTTGCTGATCATGATAGTGTTGTGTAACATTTGGCAGATACTCTATTTTGTTGTCATTTAAATTAACTCTTATGTTTTTTTAAATATGTTTGCATGTAAGTGAGTATACTGAATATTATGTATACTTGCTTATTTGTTAATTTTTTTTTCTTTTAGACCTAAGAGAAATGATCAAATTTGTGAAGGCAGCACCTATTGACCAAGACTTGTTGAAGAAACAGAAGAAACAACAAGAGGGAGGAAAAAAGAAGAAGCAACAAGCCAATGCCACTAACTTGCAAAACAAAGTGGAGAACATGTCAGTAAACGACTCTTAAAAACCTCTGTCCTGCAGCTGTGGCAATTCATTATTGGTCTCTTCAAAACGTTTATTTCATCCCACTAGTCTATTAAAATTAAAATATCTAATTTAACCTCTTTTTTCCATCCCTTTTGGTAGTAATCATGCATATAAACCTGTGTACATTATGGTGATCTAAAACATGGCTACATGTCCTCTGGAGACCTTTTCTAGCCATCAACAATGGCATGAACACATTCGTGTTTTCGGATATCTTCAAAGAATGAATTTGCTGATACATCCAAATAAATGAATATGAAACGGAGTCATGCCAGTTTTATTTCATTAAAGACTTTGTTTACTGTAGTTTGTACTTAACTTTGGATCTGGGACACATTTTATAAAAACTGATTTTACGTAACTTGTTTTAGATGTTCTAGTGTTCTTGTCTGACTGAAGCTGTGGCCTGGTGACTTTGTTGAGGTCAATCCTGGTAAAGCCTGTCCCCACCACATGCATGGAATAGGGACCCAGGATTTGGGGCATCACTAACATGTTTTGTAGTCAACAAATTTGAAACATATTCACAGGGTCATCAATAACAGAATGATCAACAATCCAGCAAACCCAGAGTAATTAAAGCCATATGCTATTATTTTGATTGTTTTTGATGTCTGCAATGGCTCTTTTTAAGGGTTAAGAACAAAGAAATTAAACGTTAGATTATCATAAAAATTACACTTCCTGATCTTTGAAAAAAAAAACATTTCACATTTATTGTGCTATAAAATTGATTGTTTACTTTAAAATGCAATATTTATCCAAATTATTTAAAGGTGTTAAGTCATTAATCATTAAATATTCAGTTTTTTCAATTCTAGATTTCAAAACTAAGAAATAACACTTACTCTATTAGGTAATTAACAACCACAGCACCACCAACAGTCAGCTGCTATTTTTAAACGCAAAGGTCAGGTCTGTGCATACATAAATATAGCTTTCAGATTCAAATTCAATTCAAATTCAAACTGTGTATGTAAAATTTTATTTTACATACACAGTCATACACAGTACGACATGCAGTGAAATGCTTAAACGACTGCCCGTGACCTTAAAATAAAAGGAAATAAATATAAAAAAGAAAATAGAAGTAGATTTAACTAAGAATAAAATATCTGTACAATACAAAATATACAATAGAAAATACAAGAAAACCTAGGTGTACAATATATAAAAAAAATAGAATTTATTGAATTTTTGTGTGGGAAGGAAGTGGAGTATAAATAGAAATGTCCAGGGGGTGGACATCCAGGGGGCAAGTATGCTGTAAAGTGTTCATACTTAAAGTGAATTGTGCATAATAGAGTACGTAGTAATGTGCCGGTGTGCCGTGACAACTAATGTCAATGATTGTCCCGTATGTCCAGAGAGAATTCAAAAAGCATGAGTGTGGATGTGTAAAGATTCTAAAATTAAACATATTCAGCTTTTTAAATTAAATCTAAATAAATAGACTAATAAATAAACAAGCAAACATCAGAATTATTTTGTAAATAAATAAACAAGGTTTAAATGCTAATAATAAGAAAATTACAAAGTAATTGCTTTTTGATAATCTGTTTTATAACTTCACACTGTACAAAAAATGTCCACATATGTCTTGTGAGTTTCCACTGCAAGATGATATGTTTATCAATGAGCTCTGGTTCATTAGAGAACCACACAGGCTGATCAGGAGTTTATTCGAAATATTCAATTAACATTTGGTAGCTGTTCAAAGGAACTCTCAACAAGCAGTACATAGAGGTGCTGATGCAAGTAAGGGGAGGTATAATTAAAAACCCAGAAGAGATGTATAAGAGAGATGGCAGAAATTTAGGATTGGCCAAATGAACAATCTGATATAGTGCTAAAAAAATCAGAATGCATTGTCTCGGGCAGAGGACATTCATCCAAGTGTTCAAGTATTGAAAACAATCCTAATATTTAGAATGTATATTCAGTTCCTGGAGGGCCGCAGCCCTACACAGTTTTGTTCCAACCCTGCTCCAACATACATACCATGTAGTTTTCAAATAAGCCTTAATGACCTGTTTAGTTGGATCAGGTGTTTTTAATTATGGTTGGAGAAAAACTCTTTGGGGCTGCGGCCCTCCAGGAACTGAGTTTGAGGCCCCTGCTCTATTGGGTTGAGATCTGGTGACTGTGGGGGCAATTTTAGTACAGCGAACTCATTGTCATGTTCAAGAAACCAATTTGAAATTATTCGAGCTTTGTGACATGGTGCATTATCCTGCTGGAAGTAGCCACCAGTGGATGGGTACATGGTGGTCATAAAGGGATGAACATGGTCAGAAACAATGCTCAAGAAGGCCGTGGCATTTAAACGATGCCCAATTGGCACTAAGGGGCTTAAAGTGTGCCAAGAAAAGATCCTCCACACCATTACCCCACCACCAGCAGCCTGCACAGTGGTAACAAGGCATGATGGATCCATGTTCTAATTCTGTTTACGCCAAATTCTGACTCTACCATTTGAATGTCTCAACAGAAATTGTGACTCATCAGACCAGGCAACATTTTTCCAGTCTTCAACTGTCCAATTTTCTTGAGCTCGTGCAAATTGTAGCCTCTTTTTCCTATTTGTAGTGGAGATGAGTGGTACCCGGTGGAGTCTTCTGCTGTTGTAGCCCATCCACCTCAAGGTTGTGCGTGTTGTGGCTTCACAAATGCTTTGCTGCATACCTCGGTTGTAACGAGTGGTTATTTGAGTCAAAGTTGTCCTTCTATCAGCTTGATTCAGTTGGCCCATTCTCCTCTGACCTCTAGCATCAACAAGGCATTTTCGCCCACAGGACTGCCGCATACTGGATGTTTTTCCCTTTTCACACCATACTATGTAAACCCTGGAAATGGTTGTGCGTGAAAATACCAGTAACTGAGCAGATTGTGAAATACTCAGACCGGCCTGTCTGGCACCAACAACCATGCCACGCTTCAAATTGCTTAAATCACCTTTCTTTCCCATTCTGACATTCAGTTTGGAGTTCAGGACATTGTCTTGACCAGGACCACACCCCTAAATGCATTTAAGCAACTGCCATGTGATTGGTTGATTAGATAATTGCATTAATGGATTAATTGATATATATCACTCACTCATCATCTATACCGCTTAATCCTGCATTCATTGTCACAGGGGTCCTGAAGCCTATACCAGGAGACTCAGGGCACAAGGCAGGGTACACCCTGGACAGGGTGCCAATCCATCGCAGAGCACACACACTACAGCCAATTTGGGAATGCCAATTAAGCTAACCTACATAGGACTGTGGGAGGAAATCAGAGTACCCAAAGGAAAGCCACCAAGCATGGGGAGAACATGCAAACTGCATGCACACAGAAGGGGAATCAAACCCAGACCCTGGAGGTGCAAGGCGACAGTGCTGACCACTACACCACCATGCTGCCTTGTATATATTATATTATACAATGAAACTGAAACACTGGTCAATTTAGTGTTAGAGGTTTCATAGCTAAATTTGACCAGCCTGTAGGCCAATCTTCATTGATTGCACATTTCACCAGTAAGAGCAGAGTCTGAAGGTTTAATTAGCAGAGTAATAGCACAATTTTGCTTAAAATATTGCACTGTGATCAAGACAGCAAATCTTTATTATGCATCAAGAGCCACGATATCCATGGTAATGTCAGCATACTGCCAAGAAGGACGAACCACATCCATCAAGAGTAACTGTGTAGTATAGTAGTATAGTCTTTATTGTCATTGCAACAAGTACAAAGAAATTTTAAGTGCCAATCGTCAATGCAAAAAAAAAAAAAAACACACACACACACACAGCATACATTCCATTATTGCACGATCCACAGTTGTATATATTATTTTGCATTAACTGCAGAAAAATGCATAATAATTTAATCTTATTGCACAATAATTGAACCTTTTTTTATAGCAGCATTAAGTAGATTTATTGCACCAGGATAAAAACTGTTTTTATATCTACTGGTTCTGGTTTGTAATGCTCTATACCTTCTGCCTGATGGCAGTAGATCAAACAGTTTATGTCCCGGGTGTGAATTGTCCTTTACAATTTTATTGGCTAGTTTAAGGCAGCGGGAACTGTGTAAGTTTTCCAAGTTGATGAGAGGGCAGCCGATGATCTTCTGGGCATTTGTAATGACCCTCTGCAATGCCGTTCTCTGGGCCACAGTGCAGCTGCTGTACCACACACATATGCAGTATGTTAGTATACTTTCAATGGAGCATCTATAAAAAGACACCAGCAGTCTCTGGGAGATGTTGTTCTTCCTGAGCATTCTCAGGAAGTGCAGTCTTTGCTGGGCCTTTTTCACCATCTCGGAGGTGTTTACGCCCCAACTCAGATCCTCCTCAACATGTACTCCCAAAAAGCGGAAGTACAGAACCCTCTCTACACAGTCCCCGCTAATGAACAGTGGTGAAATGTCCATTTTTTTTTCCTCCTAAAATCTATGATGACCTCCTTGGTCTTAGAGGTGTTGAGGAGCAGATTTATTTTCTCCACACCAGGCTGTTAGCCGTTCCACCTCATACCTGTAGGCAGACTCGTCCCCCCCAAAGATGAGTGTCAAAATTTGGTGGGAGGAATGAAATTATGTAACTCCGTATCAGCTTTTCAAAACACTTCATCACCACAGGGGTGAGTGCAACTGGCCGGTAATCACTGTAACTGTTAATTTTTTGTTTTTTAGGCAGGGGGACTATAGTCGAGGATTTTAGGCAGGGTGGAACAGTGGACTGAGCCAAGGACTGATTGAAAATCCTAGTGAGGACTCCAGCCAGCTGGTCCAAACAATCCTTCAGCACCCTTCCAGAGATGCCATCTGGTCCTGCAGCCTTCCTGCTGTTTATGGTCCGCAGGGTACGCCTCACCTCCCACTCTTCTACTGACCATGCTTTGTGAGCACCCGATGTAAGTATGGGTGCGGCTGGTTGATCTACCTCAAAACGGGCAAAGAAGTAGTTTAGCTCCTCTGCCAGCGAGGCATCACCATCAGCAATACCAACGTTGGTCTTGTAGTTGGTAAGATGCTGAATTCCCTGCCACACCTGCCTAATGTTGTTACTGTCCAGATGGTCCTCGATTTTCCTCCTATACCTCAACTTAGCTTCTCTGATGCCTCTCTTTAGGTTGGCTCGGGCTGTGCTGTAGATAGCCGTGTTGCCAGACTTGAAGGCGATGTTTCTCTCCTTCAGAAGCTTCCAGACCTCGTTGTTCATCCAGGGCTTTTGATTGGGATAGATCCGTATGTGTTTGTCCACTGTGACAGTGTCTATGCAGTTCTTAATGTAACAGAGAACACTGTTCGTGAACACTTCCAGGTCTGGATCTTCAAAGACATCCCAATTTGTCTTGTCGAAACAGTCCTGTAGCTGCTGCGAGGCTCCAGCAGGCCATGTTTTTATAATCTTTGTAATAATAAGAGCTGTTTTCCTGAGGGGAGCATATGCAGGGACTAACATGTGGTCTGACTGGCCCAGGTGTGGTAGTGGCTTTGCCCTGTAGCCTAGCTTGATGTTTGAGTAGACTTTGTCCAGTGTGTTTGGTCCCCTAGTAGCACATTTTACATGCTGGTGAAATTTGGGGAGCACTAACTTTAGGTCTGCCTGATTAAAGTCCCCTGCTACGATGTGTACAGCATCAGGATACATGCTCTGCCATCTGCTAATGCTACCATGTAAATGTCCTATAGCCGAGCTAGCGTTAGCATCCGGTGGAATGTAAACAGCAGTTATCATGACCACATTAAATTCTCTCGGTAAGTTAATGGGCCTGCATTTAACAGTCACATACTCCAGGTCTGGGGAGCAGTGGCTGTCTACAGTCACTGTGTTAGTACACCAGCCGTTATTGACATAAACACAGAGCCCCCCTCCTCTGCTCTTACCGGAGTCCCTTGTTCTGTCATGACGCTGTGTTGTGTAGCCTGCTAGCTCGATAGCAGAGTCCGGGATGAGTGGATGAAGCCAAGTCTCTGTGATAAGCAAAATACAGCTGTTCTTCACGATGGTATTAGACGCCAACTGTAGCCTCAGTTCATCCATCTTGTTGGTAAGTGATCTGGCGTTCGTCATAAAGAGGCTGGGAAGCGGTGGTCTGTGTGGCTGGCTCCGTAGCCTAACTAGCACGCCGGCCCTGCAGCCTCGCTTCTGCTTCCTCTCCCTGCGCCGCCTTCGCCTCCTTACCGTGGGGATGGTAATCCACGGAGAGCCGGGGCTTCTCGCTATGTCCACCGGGATCTTATGTGCGCGTAGAAACTCGGCTGTAATACTCCGTTCGCAACAGACTCCTATCTTGAGAAGATCATGCCGGCTATAGATGTTATTTGCCCAACAGGATGTACTCAGGACGAAAAAACAACACAAAATACACAAGCATCTAGAGTAGCACTGTGCCGCTGCAACAGTGTGCGCCGCCATCTTGCCTTCACAGACAAACACATAACTGTGGATTCAAGACGAACTGTGGATTCAAGACGAAGCTGTCTGAAAGGGATGTCCGGGTGCTAACCCGAATTGTATCCAAAAAACATAAAACCACAGCTGCCCAACTCACTGCAGAATTAAATGTGCACCTCAACTCTCCTGTTTCCACCAAAACTGTTCGTTGGGAGCTCCACAGGTTCAATGTACGTGGCCGGACTGCTATAGCCAAAACTTTGGTCACTCGAGCCAATGCCAAACGTCGGTTTCAATGGAGCCAGCAGCGAAGATCTTGGGCTGTGGACAATGTGAAACATGTAATGTTCTCTGATGAGTCCACCTTCACTGTCTTTCCCACATCTTGGACAGTTACGGTGTGGAGAAGCCCCAAAGAAGTATACCACACAGACGGTTGCATGCCCAGAGTGAAGCATGGGGGTATATCAAGGATGGTTTGTGTTGCAAAATTGCATGCTAAAGTTGCGTGCTAAAAAAGCACACAGGTTGTGAGGTGCAAATAAGTGGAAATGGCACAGGTGATTGGACCAGCTCGTTGATACTTTCAAATATATTTCTTCTTTTTACATTAAAAGGCTGCAGGCCAACTTCTTTGCTTTCACCTTCTGAGAGAGCTTCTTGGTGGAACCAGACCATGGTATAGTAGGTGCCAGCCTGAGACCTACGAGTGTTCAATCTACTCTCCTGAGTGCTGCACAGGACTTACTTGGGCAAGCTTGAGGTGGAGTTTATCTTCATTGAGAGTGACCAGTGGTATGCAAACGAAATTAATGCTTGTTGTATCTTAAATGGCCCAAAGTACTTCTTGGCTTCCACCTTCATCAAGTAGTTAATTGGGGAAGAGGTTAACTTCCAGACATATTGTCCTGGGTGAGGTTCATGGCCTTGGTCTCTTGCTCTGGGAACATGGGTAGACGGTGGCCAGCTACATCAACAAGTGCACAGATGATGTCACTGTCTCCAAGAACATTGTCTCATGACCAGCCAGATACAAGAGTAATCTTGGAGTAATGTGGAGGTGCATGCACTTCTGAAGACCTGAGACTCGGCCAACAGAGGGGGGGCCAAGATGCCCTTACAACAGCAAAGGCCAAACTTTCCCCGCCCAACAGTGCGGCAAAAGCGCGCACATGCCCAGAGAATCCTCGACCACTTCAGGGACAGTGGTGACATACTGTACGGCACATGTGGCAGGTCATACAAGCCATTACCAACTACAGGACGACATCACCTGCCTGCGACAGTGACAACTCCCTTCCAGATGCGCTGAACAGCATCTACCCTCTCTTCGACTTGCAGAACAACATGACGGTCGGGAGAAACCGTGGGGCTCATCAGCAACAACCTGTATCTAAGGGTTGCTAAGACAAAAGAGATGGTTGTTGACTTCAGGAGGACATGGAGCGGCCACTCTCTGCCAAACTTCAACAGTTCCTCTGTGGAGATCAACAACAACACGAAATTCCTGGTTAGCCTCACCAGGTCCCACCAGGCCCAGCTTCCACCGACTATCCTTACCACTTTCTATCAAGAGCATCCTGAAAAGCTGCATCACAGTCTGGTTTGGCAATTGTACCAATAGCGGGTAGTGAGGACAGCAGAGGAGATCACCGGGGTCTTTCTTCCCTCTAACGAAGACATCTAAGCCAAACGTTACATCTGCAAAGCCACCAACATTGTGGCTGTTTGGACACACCCATGACACTCACTCTTCACCCTCCTGCCATCTGGGAAAAGATACCAAAGCATTCACATCAACAACTTCTTTCCACAAACCATCCATCTCCTCAACAAAAAGGGACTGGACTGATAAACAAACACACACACACCCACACATGCAATCACTCAGATAACTCAATCACCTCACATTGAGACTGGACTGATAAACAACGCACGAGCAAACACACTGATCGTCAATCATCTAACAAATTGTCCATACTGACTAAACTGATAAACTGAACTAACTGATATAACACACTGATCAATGACCATCTAAAAATTGTTCATACCAACCTATAATTGCTCTTTTGCATATTATCCATTACTTGTCATTTGCACAAAACTATTTGATTTTTGCTGCTACTTCAAAAGAATGTGTCCTATTTACTGTTTCATCTCCCACTACCTCAACTCTTTACCTCATTACATCATCACCACAAAGTATATGTTGTTGCGTAGTGATGTTGTCACTCTTGTTTTCACATTTGCACAAGCACTTTCTGTTGCCTCTTTTTTTTAGTGTAGAAGTTACTGTAGTGTTCTGTTAACTTAAAAATGTGTCATTCATTTATGTTGTTCATTTATCTTGTATGTAAGACCTTGGTCCTGGAGGAACGTTGCTTCGCTTTACTGTATCCTAAATTGTATATGGTTGAAATGAACATAAAAGCTTACTTGATCTTGGTACCACAGATTAAACAAACAAGTTAAAGCTTGTGTATTATTAAACAATAATAAAAATGTCATGAATGTATTTGAGTTCCTAGAACATGTGTTGAAAGAATTCCTTCATCCATGTCCACATCACAACTAATTTAAGTTAATTTAGTGTAGGTTAAAAATGTCTTTCACAACATAATTCTACTTAAAGATAGGAGAAAATTAAGCATTATACGCAATGTTTGAGCATCAGCAGCATAAAAGTGAAAGGAATGATCATTTACGAAACATTAATGCATTCTATCATACATGATGAATAACAACTTTTTAAAAAAATCCAGAGCAGGGTATAGTAGTCAAGTAGTCAAGTCAAGTCTCAGCATCAGCAGGTTAAAAGTGACAAGGAATGATGATTTCCAAAACATTAATGCATTATAGCATACATGTTGAATAACAACTTTTTTTTTCACATTTTGAGCATGAAAAATGCATATAAACTCGTTTTGTGTTTTACACAACCATGCATTAGTTGTGTAGAAAACCACTTTCCTGAGCTCGTACGGTAAGAACACGGCAAACACATCAGCATCATTTAAAATTGACTATGCGATCACATGTTTAAACAAAAGACAGAAGGAAAAGACAGTATTAAATTAATTAGACAAACCCATTTAATTTTCGTTGAGAAATTGCCATATTTCAAATTATCCTCTTATTTTTATTTATTTTGTTTATATCATCACATATATAGCTTGTGTTCACCCGAATGTGAAACACAAGACAGTTTACACTTAGACATCAGCATTAAACAAATAAGGGATGCTGGGATGCAGTCAGCTATGTCTCTCCACTACAGAAACATTACCTCACACCGTGTCACTCCTTGGCTGACCAGCCATAAGAAGAACTCAGGCCTCCAACTTGCATTGGGGGAAGCGTACATCGATAGACCACCATTTTCCCCATGTATTTTCAGCCCTCTCTTCTGTCCCTGCTCCGCTTACTGAAGGTATCCTCATTATTTTTATTCTATTAACTATAAACAAAAAGCTCTTTTTCTGTATTTATATAATTTGTATTATTTTCTTAGTTCAATTTATTTGCACGTTTTCATATTCGTACTCTATTAATTTATTATTATAGTAATATTTTTTGTTAGAATACTCTTCTTTATTTATGCTTGGGTGATACACAGTTGTCTAAAGCATTTGTTTGAATATCAAGTTGTGTATGATTGTGTAGTTGACAAATAAAATTAAAAATTAAATGACAAAAACGTAGTAGAAATTTTAAATAACAAAAATTCACATTTATTAACATGATCTATTAAATTATCAACTTCATGTCATTAATTTTAACATTGCTTCCTTTTGAACTGAATGTAAAAAACATAAGGGTGTGAATCAGCTTTCAACATAAAGTGAAAATGAGATTTCTGATTATTAGAAAAGTGAAAGAAATTATTTCCAAAACATTCATGAATTCTGGCATACATGTTGAATAACAACTTTTTTGTTATTCTTTTTCACATTTTAAGCATGTTAATACGTTTTATGTTTTACATGACCATGCCTTAGAAGTGTGAGAAAACCGCTTTCCTGAGCTCGTACAGCGCATAGAACACGGCAAACCATTTATTTCAGTATAATTAGCATAAAACTGAAAGGAATGACCATTTTACACACTTTCATGCATTCTGGCATACATGTTGAATAACTACGTTTATGTTAGTCTTTTTGACGTTTTGAGCATAAAAGTGCATATTAATACGTTTTAATAGTTTAAAACTATTAATAGTTATATTAATATTAGCTATTAATAGTTGTGTGAGAAAACCGCTTTCCTGAGGTGGTACAGCGCTAACACGGCAAACGCTTTATCTCAGTATGAGCAGAATAAAACTGAAAGGAATGACCATTTCCAACACTTTAATGCATTCTGGCATAACCTTTTTGTTAGGCTTTTTCACGTTTTGAGCATAAAAAGTGCATATTGATACGTTTTGTGGGTTTTACATGACCATGAGCTCGTACAGCGCTAAGAACACGTCAAACGCTTCATCTCAGCATGAACACCACAAGACTGAAAAGAATGATTTCCAACACTTTCATGCATTATTGACATTCATATTGACTAACAATTTTTTTGTTATTCTTTTTCACGTTTACGTTTAGTTTTACGTCTAATTATGTATCAGTTGTGTGAGAAACCCGCTTTCTTGAGCTCGTAGAGCCCTAAGAACACAGCAAAGCCTTCAGCATGGAGAAGCATGAATGTCTAAGGATGTTTCCAACACTTTCCTTCATTATAGTATACATGTTGAAAAACAACTTTTGTTATTCTTTTTCACATTTTAAGCATATTAATACGTTTTATGTGTTTTACATGACTATGCCTTAGAAGTGAGAGAAAACCGCTTTCCTGAGCTCGTACAGCGCATAGAACACGGCAAACGCTTTATGTCAGTATAAGCAGAATAAAACTGAAAGGAATGACCATTTCCAACACTTTCATGCATTCTGGCATACATGTTGAATAACTTTGTTTTGTTAGTCTTTTTCATGTTTTGAGCTTAAAAAGGGCATATTAATATATTTTGTGTCTTTTACATGACCATGCCTTAGTTGAAGTCGGACAGCGCTAAGAACAGGAAAACGCTTTATCTCAGCATGAGAAGCATAAAAGTGAAAGTAATTATAATTTCCAACACTTTTAATGCATTCTGGCATACATGCTGAATAACTACTTAAAGTGCATATTAATATGGTTTGTGGGTTTTACATGACCATAGTTGTGTGAGAAAACCACTTTCCTGAGCTCGTACAGCGCTAAGAACACAGGAAACGCTTTATCCCAGCCTCAGCAGCTGAAGTCACTCAAATAATAATTTCCAACGTTTATTCATTCTAGCATACATGTTGAAAAATAACTGTTTTGTCATACTTTTTCACATTTTATGGATGAAAACTGCATATAAAATTACAACTAACGTTGGAAATTATTTGTGTGACTGGAATAAAGCGTTTGCCGTGTTATTAGCACTGTACAAGCTCACTAAAGCAGTTTTCTTGAGAAGAAATCTTGAGCGGAACCAGACTCAATCAGGGAACCCATTCTCATTTTGTTCATAATGGATAGGCATGTGTGTTATGCAGCTGAAATTTCAATATAACAGAAGTTCTTTAAATTAACATGAGTCGAGTTCAGCACGG
>CM059221.1:11128957-11138957 GCA_030347435.1 Clarias fuscus
GTCAGGTCTTAAAATTTGGAAAAGAAAACCTCAGATGAACAACAGCACATGATATATCACAGTGTGTCATTATTTATTCCACAAAAATAAAGCCAAGATGGAAAAGTCGTGTGACAAGGTTAGGACATCCTTTGATTCAGTTGCTTGTGGATTCACTCTTAGCAGTAATAATCCTGATTGTTTTCTACTGTTGGTCGAAAAAGGAGAGGAGGAAGGCGTGTTTGAAAGCAGAGAGCGAAAAAGAAAGGTAGGGACTTTGAATGTTGGGACCATGACAGGGAAGGCGAAGAGAGTTGGTGACATGATGCAGAGAAGGAAGGTGGACATACTGTGTGTCCAGGAGACCAGGTAGGATCAGGGTTCAAGTTGTTTTACCAGAGTGTGGATAGGAAAAGAAATGGAGAAGGAGTTATCCTGAAAGAGTAGTTTGTTAGGAATGTTCCAGAGGTGAAAGGAGTATCAGAAAGGGTGATGAGTCTGAAGCTGGAAATTGAAGGTATGATGTTCAATGTTGTTGGTGGTTATGCCCCACAGGTAGGATGTTATTTAGAAGAGAAGAAGAAATTCTGGAGTGGGTTAGATGAAGTGATGCAGAGCAGCCCCAGAGGTGAGAGAGTGGTGATTGGTGCAGACTTCAATAGACATTTGGGGAAGGGAATAGAGGTGATGAAAATGTGATGAGCAGGTTTGGTCTTCAGGACAGGAATGTAGAAGGACAGATGGTGGTGGACATTGCAAAGAGGATGGAAATAGCAGTAGTGAATACTTTATTCCAGAAGAGGCAGGAACATAGGGTGACATATAAGAGCAGAGGCAGAAGCATTCAAGTGGACTACATTTGTGTCGAAGTTGTAATCTTAAAGAGATCAGTGACTGCAAAGTGTTTGTAGGGGAAAATGTAGCCAGACAACACAGGTTGGTGTGTAAAATAACCCAGGTGGTGAGGAAGGTGACGAGGACAAAGGCAGAGCAGAGGACAAAGTGGTGGAAGCTGAGAAAGGAAGAATGCTGTGTAGTCTTCAAGGAGGAGTTGAGACAGGCTATGGGTGGTCAGGAGGTGCTTTCAGTTGACTGGACAATTACAGCCAATGTGATCAGGGAGACAGGAAGGTGAGTACTTGGTGTATCATCAGGAAAGGGAAAAGTGGACAAGGAGACTTGGTGGTGGAATAAGGAAGTACATGAGTGTATACAGAGGAAGAGGTTAGCTAAGAAGAAGTGGGACACTGAGAGGACTGAGGTTGGCGAAACAGAGAGATGGAGATGGGAAGGATGTGCAGCATGTTAGAGTTATTAAACATAAAGATGGAAATGTACTGACAGATGCCAGGAGGGTGATGGGAAGATGGATGGAAGAAGTACTTTAAAGAGTTGATGAATGAGGAAAATGAAAGAGAACAAAAAGTAGAAGAGGTGAGTGTTGTGGAGCAGGAAGTAGCAAATATTAGTAAGAGTGAGGTGAGGAGGGCGATACAGAGGATGAAGAGTGGAAAGGTCCTGATGACATACCAGTGGAGTATGGAAGTGCTTAGGAGAGCTGGCAGTAGAGTTTCTGACGAGTTTGTTTAACAAGATCTTGGAGAGTGAGAGGATTCCAGGAGAAGTATATTGGTGCCGATTTATAAGAACAAGGGAGATGCAGAGCTGTGGCAATACAGAGGCATAAAGCTGATGAGCCATACAATGAAGCTTTGGGAAAGAGTAGTGGAAGCTAGGTTAAGGGCAGAGGTGGGCATTTGTGAGCAGCAATATAGTTTCATGCCTAGAAAGAGTATAGCAGTTGCAGTATTTGCTTTGAGGATGTTGATGGAGAAGTACAGATAAGATAATATAGAGTTGTATTGTGTCTTTGTAGATTCAGAGAAAGCATACGACAGGGTGTCGAGAGAGGAGCTGTGGTGTTGTATGAGGAAGTCTGGAGTGGCAGAGAAGGATGTTAGAGTGGTGCAGTATGTTAGATTGGAACGGGTGGAGAAAAGTGTCAGGTGTGTTGTGTGATAAAAGAGTATCAGCGAGAATGAAAGGAAAGGTGTACAGGACAGTGGTGAGACCAGCGATGCTCTACGGCTTGGAGACAGTGGCACTGAAGAAAAGACAGGAGGCAGAGCTGAAGATGTTGAGGTTCTCTTTGGGAGGGACAACAAGGATGGATAGGATCAAGGTAGGAGGCAGATGATTCACTGTGGCAATCCCTGAAAGGGAACAGCCGAAAGACAAAGAAGAAGAAGAATCCTGATTGGTTTCTGTATGATTTTTATCAGTCTCTCACAGATGAGCTCTGGACTTTGACTCGACTGTTGTAATGCCTTGAATCTTTTTCACCTGTTTTGTTGTAGATTTGCTAGTCTATAATAATCCATCTCAGACTGACATGCAGCAACAATTGCTTCTCTAATTGTCTTTGTTAATGTCTTTTCTTCTTGTCATTGTGGTTACACACACCTGAAGGCTCCAGACACTCAAACTGCCAGTACATCTGCTTTTATAGAGGTGCTCACACTTCCTGATCATCCGTTAATTCCTATGTTAACAGTGTCCTAAATAAATAATGACAGACTGTGATACATCATGTTAGTATTCATCTGGGGTTTTAATTTCCAAATGTGAACACCGGTAAATGTTTTTTCACAGTCATTTTCACATTAAGTGCTTTTAATAGAGTTCCACATCGCTGTGGGCATGTTGGTTTCAGCACAGTGACAGTATCTGGCGTGTGTATCAGACGATTTGTGAGTGAGAATGTGTTGACTTTTTTACAGGAGCAGGAGGGCACAGTCTCACTAGTCACTGTGTACAGGTGTTATGCAGTGCCCGTGTCAGGTTTAAAATCAATTCAAAAATTATGAAAACTATTTAACAGAAAACTTTTTAATTGATAGTTTTCACATTAATCTGTTGATTTTTAATTTTGGTTCATAAAGACACTAAATGTTATTAAATATAAAAACTATATTTTATTGTGTCCATGAAATTTATAGTTTAAATTGATTTAAATCTTCAGAATTCAAAATTTAAGAATAGCATTTAAAAATACAAATTTTAATAAATGTATTTGAAATGTTTTATTTTATTTTATCTATTTTATTTTTAAATGTCTGTGCATGCAACAAATCCCCCTCCCGTTTACATTCACCAAACACCACGCATGACAGATTGTAAAATGGAAATCTACAAAAGTGTGTGTGCACCGGACAGACCGAGTCCCCACCGCGACCTCCCCTCCCCCTCCCGTGTGCATTCACCTGATGAGCTCGATGGAAATCTACAAAAGTGTGTGTGCACCGGACAGACCGGGTCCCCACCGCGACCTCCCCTCCCCCTTCCGTGTGCATTCACCTGATGAGCTCGATGGAAATCTACAAAAGTGTGTGTGCACCGGACAGACCGGGTCCCCACCGCGACCTCCCCTCCCCCTTCCGTCTGCGACCGCGCATGCGCGCCGCGGTATGCCGCGGCACGCCATCTTAGTTCGTAAGAAGTTTGGCTCGGACTAATTGAAGCGCGCAGAAATCAATTACAGCCATTTTGAGGTGACGACGTCGCGCGCATCATCTTCACGGTTTCAGCGGACGCATCATGGACAAATTAAGGTAAGACTTATGATGGAGAAATGAATATGATGGTGAATGTGAATTCTGTTTATAGTCGTACTATGATGAGGTAGAGCAGGTAAACAGAGTGAATTAGTGCTTCTAATTAAGGTAACATGAGGCGATTATCCGGGTTCATTGTAGGTGACCACGGGGCCGAGGTTCACTGACGCGCGCGCTGCTTTGTGTGGTACTTTACATACAGCGCGTTAGTGGGAATTAAATGTTTATTTTGTCGTATTTTTTCTCTTTTTTCCCAAAAGAGAGCAAAACGTCACGTTATCATAGTATTTAATATTTAATTTGATAGCAAACAGTTAATTGGCGCATGCGCACATGTGGCCTGAGTGTGAGTTAATGAGCTGTACAGTATGTTACACTATGTTACAGTATGTGTATAGTTAATGATTTAATTTTGCCTTTGGCACAGACCAGATCAAGCCAACGAAAACATCAGCAGGTTTGAACGCCGCATTACCAGACTGAGACAGCACCATGATGAATGTGCCAGGAGACACTCCGCTAGACAGAAGGTGATTTCACCTTCATTATTTAATCTTATTTTTAATTTACTTTTTTTTTTTTTTGTTTACATTTCATGCATGGAAACTAAAGTAGCCTAAATCATTGCACACATTAGTCTGTGGAATATTACGGTTAAGTTGTTCATGTCGTATTGTTAAGAAAAATTTGGTCATATGTAAAATATTTTTTATGATATGAATTGTATGTACAAAACTATTGTCTCCATACCTTTTAGACAGACAATTAAATATTCAAATAAAATCATATATTATGTCCACTATTCTTATTTCAGGCAAAAGAAACATCGAGTGTTTGTCCCATCATGCCCTCCCAGGCCCCAGATGATCAGGTCCGATCTCCCCTCAAGCAAGACATCCTTGACCTACAACAGATTTGCGAAGAACGATCCTTGGTAAAAATGTATTTATTATTTTTAAGTTATTGTATTATTATAAGTTACGTAGGAATTTATGACAACAGACTATTTCTGTTGACCTGAACAGGCGGATTCAAAGGAAAATCCTGACAGTTCTGTGTCTCCAGATGTTCCCGAGCTCCCAGCCAAACAGTTACTGTCTACAGAGAAACCAGTGGTAAGTATTTATTTCATAATGTCCCTTCTTTCCCGCTCCTGCTGGAGTTCACACTGTAAAGCATCAGTTTGGTTGTGCTTTGTCTGACAGTGGCCTGTGATACAGGAAACTCAATTTAATTAAAGGTTTGTTTTTCTTTTAATATGAAACATTAGCTTTATTACATTAGCTTTGTTAATTTGTAAACTGAATTTATGAAAAGTCACAAAAGTCTATGAAAAAAAGGAAAAAACGTATAAATAAATTGAGCTTAGTGAATCACAGGCTACTGTCAGGTAAAGCAGAACCAGACTCCTGTGTTTATGGTGCTTGTTGTCTCTGGCAGAGGTGGGGCTCGAATAGACAATATTGTTATATCACGGTCATTTAAAATATTTTTTTTTTTACATATCACAGCAATGCATCACAATACTTGTTTTTTTGGTATATTTATTGATTTTTTTATTTGTTGCAATGCACCTTGATTAGCAGTTATGTTTCAATATCTTTTTATATACTATTGTTTAATTTTCCTCTAAAGCAAAAGCAGCAATGCTTAAGATTTCAAATTACAGTTTTCTTGCAACAAGTTAAGAATGTATTGAGTAAGAATGTTAAGAGTAATATCAGTGAAGTGGGTAAAAAAAGTGAGTGTCCCCACATGTAAACTTAGAGATGGAACATTGCTGTATAAAAAAATATTTGATGATATTTATGTTTGTTCAGGACACAGACAGTGATGCCGATACAATCATTCTAGAACGGCCCAGTTCTTCAGCTTCACCAAGAGCCTGTGATGTCCCAGAGTTAAAGAGGACTGACAGCATATTTGTAAGTTTGTTACGCTTCTAACATGCGTGTGCTGATCATTTTGTCTTAAGTTTACGTTTAGTCTGCAGTATCAGTTGTATTGCTGAAGTTGTTAACAGTCTCATTTATTATCATGTCTATGAGCATTTATATGCGTAAGGTCCTTTTTGTCAAAGCTTAGACATGACATTAAGTACATGGCAATTGTGGTGTGATTTTGGAGACATTTTGCTAAGTAGACTAATCTATTGTTAACCAAAGAAAGCTAAAGTATTAGTTTAATGTTAGAAGTATAAACTAGTCTATGTTTGACTCAAATTTAAAGGAAATTAGTTTAATTTGAAGTCTTCCGCGAAAGTCTTTGGTGTTTATTAGGCTTATAATTTTTTAACCTTTAATAGATCTGTAAACTAGATGAGGGAACATAAACATGCAACTGAACCAATATTGTGTGAATTTATGCTTGTTATAAATTTGGTATTTACAGCTTACAAAGACCTCACTGAACTTCAGCTCCACTTCGTATGAAAGCAGCATTGACAGTGAGGATGAATATGTCCCTAATTCAGAGACCGATTCAGAGACAGATTCAGAAGAATCTGAGAGTCTCTCTGACAATATTAAGACTTCATCTTCTGTGAATGCAGAAAAAGAATGTTCTCCACTTGGAGGTAAGGAGACAATGGCTAATTTAGACAGTAACAGTGACTGCGATGTTTCAGTCCTGAAAATAAAAAAGACTGCATATGGCCAAAGAATAAACAACAAAAAGCAATATTGCCTTTACTGCTCCAAGTCGTTCTGTAAAATGGCAAGACACTTGGCCCAAGTTCATAAGAACGAAGTGGATGTAGCAAAAGCTCTTTCTTACCCAAAGGGGTCTAAAGAAAGGCGGATCAATCTGGACCTTTTGAGGAACAAAGGGAACCGTGTGCACAACACAGATGTTCTTAAAGTTGGTAAAGGAGTGTTGGTGCCCCGTCAACAATCCAGTGCGAAACACGTCAGCGTTAAAGACTACATGCACTGTTTAAACTGCCAAGGACTGTTCAGGAGAAAAGCGCTTTGGAGGCATATGTCAAGGTGCAACTTGGCCAGGAAGTGTCAAGTCACAAAACCAGGTAGATCCCGAGTTCAGGCACTCTGTGCTTATGCTGAGCCTGTTCCTGAAGGAGTGGAGAAAAAATTATGGAAACTGATCAGTGACATGAAACAAGATGAAGTAACGTGTGCTGTTAAAAGTGATGCATGCATCATTAAATTTGGAGAACATCTGTGTAACAAGATGGGCAGTGACAAAACCAAGCACGAGTACATTAGAACTAAAATGCGCGAGGCTGGTAGGCTGTTGGTCAGTGCGAGGAAAATGGGAAAGCTGCAGAGTATAAAAGATTTTTTCATACCTGCAAACTTTAATCATGTTATCAAGGCTGTTAAGCAGACATCAGGATTCAAAGATGAAGATGAGGTCTTTGGAATTCCATCTTTGGCTTTAAAACTGGGGCACAACCTAAAAAAAATGTCCGATATTGCAGAATGTGAAGCAATGATCGCAGGAGATGAAAACGCTGTAAAAAATGTCAAAATGTTTCAGCACATGCATTCGACAAAATGGAATGAGTTGGTGTCCGCCTCAGCCTTGAAGACGCTTAACGAAGCAAAGTGGAACTCTCCTGAACTTCTCCTTTTTACAGCGGATGTTAAGAAAATGCACATGTATCTTGGCAATCAAACTAAACTCTACCAAGAAAAGCTCAAATTTGAAAAGAGTCAGAAGAACTGGACAAATCTTGCCCAAGTAACTCTGTGTGATGTAATAGTGTTTAATCGCAGGAGAGCAGGAGAAGTTTCGAAAATGAGGTTGAATTCATATCTTCTCCGAAACACATCTGATTTACATTTAGATGTCGCTGATGCTTTATCTGAAGTTGAGCAGAAGCTCTGTCAGCATTTCCAACGCGTTGAAATTCGAGGCAAGCGTGACAGAAAGGTGCCAATACTCCTGACTCCAAGTATGCTGGATTCCATGGAGCTTCTCGTGAAGAATCGTCAAGCCTGCGGCATACTGGATGAAAATTTCTTTTTTTTTGCAAAACCCATGACTGAAACATCTTACTACAAAGGCACAGATTGCATCAGGAAGGTTGCCCACCAATGTGGAGCCAAACATCCAAACACTTTATCGTCCACAAAGCTGCGAAAACACATTGCAACGCTATCTAAAGACCAATTAGCGGATTTCATGGGACATGATATAAGGGTCCATAGAAAGTTTTACCGGTTACCCGAAGGAACGTTACAACTTGCAAAGATCAGCAAGGTATTGATGGCCCTTGAACAGGGAAGAGTAACAGAATTCAAGGGGAAAAACCTTGATGAAATAAACCTGGATCCTAATGGTAAGAGCACATAACATTGTTGCACTTACACATATTTTATATTGCCACTGTTTAGTTCCGTTACAAAGAAGCATGGAAACAATTTTCTACATTATGTTCTTTTTTTTTTTTCTATTTTTGCAGAGAAAGTGAACGTAGAAGCTGAGGTTTCTGAAAGTGAGGATGAAGAAAGTGAGAATGAAATTCCACAGCCAGAAAAGCACCGTCAGTCCTCTTTAACATCCATAGGTAAGGTCATCTGTGATTTCATCTGAATTCCTTCATTTAAAAGTGACTCATTATGTTTGTGTTTTGATTGGGTTTAATATTAAGCATTTAGATTTTGCTATTTGTATTATAAAATATCTATGGGTGTCCCTGATATGCTGATGTGACCTAAAACAGGTCTGCAGTCACCTGACTCACAAAGCAGGTAAGGAACTTGATGTCATTATCACCAAAGCAGTGCCACTGAATGCCTAATGGTCACACCTCATGGTTTTATTCAGTTCACTGTACGCCTCCTAGAACAGTCCTGCTCCACCACTAATGGCTTATTTCCACTGCATCCTGTCTCTCACCCTCTTCTCACTGGTCACCTCTACACTAAGCTCATGTCTGGACAGACTGTGTCCTCTATTCACCAAACCGGCTCACTCGGCCAGCCTCACCCATGGGGGATTGGCACCATCTGAAAGTAGTGTTTGCTTCTTTTATGTTTGGCTGAAAAAAAGGGGCAACCATTTAGTAACTAGTTCTCTGCTCATCACTTCCATCATCTGCTCACTGACTTGTGGCCATTCTACTGCATGTCCTCTGGACCCCCTTCTTACTAGCACTAACTTTTACCATTGTGTCAACAATCAAACGTGATGTTTCATTTTCTTCTGGAACATTTCCTACAGCATTCAAGTGGGCTTTGGTAACTCCCCTGCTCTAAAAAAAAAAAACTTTCCTTAGTTCTGCTGAAGTTGAAAAAATATTGTCGGGTGTAGTAATAATGTTGTAAATTCTTAAGTCTTATTTTCTTTCTTTCAGAGGAATCTTCAGTTGGCAGCACGTCTTCAAGTCAAGCCCCTTCAGCATCTACAGGTAAAGTCAAACCTTTTCTTTTGGAAATCAGTACTGTAGCTTTTGTTTAAAGTGCGGGAAAAAAGTGATTATTTGTTTTATCTTCCAGAAGAATGTTCATTCTCGACAAAGGAGAGAGAGAGTCCTTCAAGCTCAGGTGAAGAGTTAGGACTGCACTCACTGGACTACTCTGCTCCCTTATTGGCTAGACGGCCCAGTCTCTTGTGATTGGTTATTCACACAAGTGAGTTCTAGTGTCTGGGGTTTAAGTTTTTGTGGGATGTCCATGTAGAACAACTCTGAACTTTGTGAAATGGGATTCAATCTAAAAACGACTTGAGCAGAGTCAACTTTTTCTTTCTTTATTTATGATGTGTGGTCAGTGTACATTCACATACAGCTACATTACACATTTTCAAAAATCCGTGATGGAGATTATTTTAAAGTGCCCCTGTTAATCTAGTTAATGCACAATTTTCTTGTATGCATGCCATATTTACTTACCTATACAACTGATACACAGGGAGTGGATGGCTACACCTGCCACATACTCTCTAATAGCTTAGCCTGAGTGTGACGCATGCACACACCTTGTAATCTACAATGTCTTGGTGATCTAGCTAGGAGCTACTGTACATTGTACAGAAAGTAAAATCTCATGGGTATCAAGAGTAATGGTCCGGTACTCTACTTAGTATTGAATGCAGATGTTCTAGTGTACTTTACCTCTGTTGCGTACTCTACACTCAGCTTTTTAAAGTAAGGTGAAACACTGTCTCTTTAAAGTTGAGGTAAAATTATTGTCATTTTTAGGTGTGTCAAGATGCCCAAAAAGGAAGTGGACAGAAGAGGAGGTGAAGGCAGTCGAGAACAAATTATTGGACTGCATCACATCTGGCAGGGTACCGGGGAAAAGGCAGTGTGAAGACTGCATCAGGTCAGCGCCGGTATTGCTTAAACACAGAACCTGGGAATCAGTCAAGTTCTATATCAAGAACCGAATCACAGCATTCAAGAGGGAATGTGAGAAAAGGAAAAAATAATCACGTCTCAG
>CM059221.1:11211307-11461307 GCA_030347435.1 Clarias fuscus
TTACCAGAGCAAGCCCCCAAAGCCCAGAGCCTGACCCAGAACAGTGGGTCTAGGAGTTCCACCAGTTGGATGTTGAAGGCAAGATGGGACATTGGTACATCGTGCCACTAAAGATACAACAAAGCTTTAAACTTGATCAAATAATATGAAATAAGTTTAAGGTTGCTTGTTTTGTCTTTCAGGTGAGCCTTTGTTAGCTGTCACTCAAATGTTGGCTGGATTTGGTGGGAACTGTGATGGCATAGGTGCTTGAACAAGTAATTTGTGTAGAATGCGTAGGGTGTCTGATCTGTGTGAGACATGTCCTTGTCTAAGTGTTTGTTTAGAACGTATAGGGTATGTGAAGGATAAGTACTGTAGTTTGGGTGTGTGTGCATGTGTGTGTATGTGTGTGCGTGCACGTGTAATGTGTGTGTGTGTGTGTGTGTACGATTTTATTGTGTGTATTTACAATGTGTACTGTGTATGTGCTATGTGTATTTTGGATGTGTGTATGTGGATGTAGTGGGCATGTCTGTTGATATGTGTATACTATGCATGTGTAATGGTTGTGTGTATGTGTAGTATTTGTGAGTGTAGGATGTATGAGCATGAGCTGGCCTAACCACCTGTGTCATCGCCACTTGTTAAACAAATCGACATCTTAAACAAGTAGGACATAAGTTTAAGGCATCATCTTTGCTGGACGTGTCTTTCTGTTTCGCCATTGTTAGCTGTCACTCAATATCGGCCAGGTTTGGGTTTCGGGTAGTGGCATAGGAGGTCTGATGTATGTGAGACAGAAGTGTGTGTGTGTGTGTGTGTGTGTGTGTGTGTGTGTGTGTCATTGTGAGTGTTTAGAATGTACACTATTTGTTATGGATAAATAGATTGTGTGTGTGTGTGTGTGTGTGTGTGTGTGTGTTACGATATGTGTGTATTCCTTGAACTGCACGACTCAGCTAATTGCTGCTGTATCTTGAGACCTTTGTAAGGAGCCACCCTTGTGGCCCAGACATGAAAGGCACACGGAGAAGGCCAAAGGGCTGTATGATGTGCTAGGTGGTGAGCGTTCCATAGTAGCCCACAGTATGTTTTTAGAAATGCTTAGGTGTCTCATTCCATCTTGTCGAACAGTAGTGTCTGAGCTATCTGAACCATCCGCAACCCCCTTTCCCAGTGTTTCACAAACAGGTGAACTTATATGAGAGGTATTCTCAAAGAGGTAGACTAGCACCCTTCCCGCCACAAATAACCTAGGACTGCATGATCTATCGTCTCCCTGCAGCAAATTTGGCTCCCATCTTCCCATATTCCTAAAACAAGGGCCAGATCCTCACCCAGAACAGTGTGTCTAAGAGTTCCCCCAAAACCACCCGCTGAAGGCAAGAAGGTACATTGGGATCAAGGACCACTCTGAAGATGAAAGCCAGGAAGTTGGCCGAGCAGCCTTTTATAATAAAAAGAAAAAATATAGTTACAAGCAACAAACTATAGTAAAACCAAGCACCTGTGTCATCACCATTTTTTTGTACCTCACAACCTGTGGACCTTTTCAGTACACTAAGACCTCTTAAACAACCATGACATAAGTTTAAGGCATCGTCATTGCAGGATGTGTCTTTCTGGTGTACCATTTGTAATAGTCACCCAATGTGGAAGGGTTTGGTGGCGACTGTTATGGCACAGGTGATTGAGCAGGTCATTATTTGTGTAGGATGTGTGATGTGTGTGAGAGATGTGGGTGTGTGTATAGGATGTGTAGTGTATATTTAATGTTTGTAGTGTTTGTGTGTTGAGTAGTGCTATAAAATAAATAAATAAATGATCCAGAAATAATAGCAATAAATAAAGCAATCACCCGAACCCACTTCATTGATGAGTGCCCCACGATCACTCGTGGGTGTTTGTTAGTCACATACTATACCTCTATCTTTTTGTCCACCAAAAGTGGCCTGCTTAATTTAAAAGGCTTGAAATTCAGGATGTGTGATGTGTGTCTGTTTATGACGTGTAGTGTGTTTCTGTACTGAGTGTGTGAGTATGTGTGTGTGTTTGTTTGTGTGTGACATGTGTGAGTGTATTATGTGTAGTGTGTGTGAAATGTGTGTGTAAAGAATGTGTATATGTAGTGGTGTGTGTGTGTGTGTGTGTGTGTGTGTGTGTGTGTGTGTGTATGTATGTGTCTGACTTGCAAAAGGGCCCAGGCCCATACTTCTGCAGTCACATAGCTTTATTATCAGAGTATTCTGGTGAACTGGTATGTTTAGATGCTGTCTTCCCCACTCTCATTGATCACTCAGGTTTGTTGACGGTGAGGTGATTGGTTGCTTTACATCTCAGGGAGCCCGCATGTCTGTTTCCTTCTGGCTCTCCCTTTTAGTTATGCTGTTATAGTTAGTCCTGCCAGAGTCCCTGCTTGCACTTTGCACTAAATATACATTCACCTTATACATTGTTTGACTGTGACCATAACTAACTGCCTTCTCTTCTGCTCTCTTTCTCTCTGGTGCATGCTGGGAGGTGGTGTGGGAGCAGCGTGTGGAGCGTGGTGTGAGAGCGAATGGAATGGGACTGGAATTGCACAGTAGACTTCAGCTTAGACCGAAATAGTGAGGAACCACACCCAAAGTCTGCTGAGGCGCTCGAGGAGCTCATTAAACAGAGCAGTATGATTGATGTGTGGAGGGAAAAAAATCCAAACACTAGAAAATACACAAGGGTCAAGTCTAACAATACAACGATCACCGCAGCAAGACTGGACAGGTTTTACATCACTAAATCTAAGAGAAACAATTTCCACAAAGCAGTCATGTCCCCAACTGGTTTTTCTGACCATCATCTGATAAGCATAGAGATAACAAGGCCAAACACAAAAAGACAGAGCTCATACTGGCGTTTTAATACAGAACTTTTACAGGATGAGAATTTTTATAGAAATTAAAAAATTTTATGGAATGAATGGAAAAACAGAAAAGGGGATTTTAGCAGGTGGGAAAAAACAAATAAAAAACTTCTGCAAAAACTACACTGAGCACACATAAGACGCTTTTAAAACCACTATTGAAGAACTCGAGGCGGAAATTAATCAAACAAAGTAAAATAGTGAGCAAGAACGACATCAGAATGGGCTGTGTCCTGGAAGGAAAAAGAAAAGCTCTGAGCTCCTTCCTCCATGAACAAGCCAAAACAGCCCTGATCAGACACCGTATCTCTTGCATCAAGGACATGGACGCTCCCAGTGTCTTCTTCTTCAACCAGTCTAGATCAACAAAACCCCAAAATCAGATGGTGTACCTGACACGAGCAGATGGAACACAAACAACTGACCCAAGTGAGTTGAGGAGAGCAGCCACAGACTAGACGCAGAACTCGAGCAGAAACTAGCTGACGCTGTTCAGCAGCTCGCAACAGGACGCTCACCAGGAATAGACGGACTACCGAGCAAATTTTACAAACATTTCTGGAATATAATAGGAGCTGATTTTTATGACGTTTTTAAATGTGCTTATAACAGCGGGAAACTACCGGCGGTCCTATCACTGATCCCAAAAAAAGGAGACTTGGGGCAACTGAAAAACTGGAGACCAGTGTCACTACTATGCAGTGATTACAAAATACTTTCGAAGTGTCTCGCAAACAAACAGTGCCTGCACTCAGTAATTCACAATAGCCAGACCTACTGCATACCTCATCGGACAATAACGGACTCTTTTTCTAATGAGAGACTTAATCGATATTTGCAGAATAAAACGGAATGAACTAGGTCTCTTATCGATAGGATAAAGAAGCTTTTGACAGAGTTGACCATGAATACTTCTTCAAGACACTTGAATCCTTTGGTGTAGGAAATAATTTTTTATGGTGGATCAAACTTTTATATTCTGAAGCTGCTTTTACACTTAAGATTGTAGGTGGTCTCAGTTGCCCTTTTAAAATGAAACAGGGAATTAGACAGGGGTGCCCACTGTCTGGGCAACTCTATAGTCTTGCAATAGAACCATTGCTGCACAAATTAAAAGCTGAACTACAGGGCTTTCCTGTTAGTGGGTCACAAGAGAGACTTGTGCTGTCAGCATATGCCGACAACGTAACCATTTTTATAAAAAATCAAGATGATGTTCAGGCTCTGACTAAGAACCTGAACATCTACGCGAGAGCCTCCTCAGCACTTGTTAACTGGGAAAAGTGTGAGAGTTTTTTAATTGGGCAATGGCAAGACACAGGACCCCCAATCTTGCCAGATGGTCTCTAATGGGGCAAGATCAGCCTCAAATATCTTGGGGTGTTTTTAGGGACACAAAACCTATAAAACAAAAATTGGGAGGGTGTAGTGGAAAAAGTGTGTGCCAAGTTGTCTCAATGGACCTGGGTCCTGCCTCAGCTGTCCTACAGGGAGAGAGTACTGGTCGTCAATAATCTGATCGCCTCCATGCTCTGGCACCGCCTCACTGTCCTTGTGTCAGATCCCTGGCCTGATCTCTTCTTCTCTGAGGTTTTATGTTTACATGTCTGTTCGAGCACATGGTGTTTGTTTTTCTTCGCTCACTAGCTGTCCGCGTTTGTCACGATAATCCCTCCCACTTCCTCCCTAGTTTAGTAAGATGATTTCACTCACCTGTTCCACTCGTTTCCGTCATAATTGTCTGCTTTATTTATTCCCTCTTGTCTGTTGTCCAGTGTCGGTTCGTTGTTTCTATGTCGGCAGCCGTTTGCTTGCTTCCTGTCCGGTCTAGCCCAGTCTGTGTAAACCCCCTACGTTTTGGCTCCTTTTTAAGTCAAGTCAAGTCAAGTCAATTTTATTTATATAGCGCTTTTAACAATTGACATTGTCGCAAAGCAGCTTTACACAATAAAAAGAAGTAAGTTTTTATGCAATGTATATGAATCAAAATGACAAGATTGTCCCCGATGAGCAAGCCGAGGGCGACGGTGGCAAGGAAAAACTCCCTGAGATGGAATAGGAAGAAACCTTGAGAGGAACCAGACTCAACAGGGAACCCATCCTCATCTGGGTGATAACGGATCGCAGGAATTGCTCAGCATAATAATGTGTAAGACTGGAAGTTCAGTATAACAAGAGATGTTTTAAAATTAAAATGAGTCCAGTTTGTTCCCGGAGGCTCAGGTAGACTGTAGGGGATTCCGGTCCTGAGTTATCGAACAACTGAAGTCACAGGTCCCCAGAGCATCACTCGATGACAGGACAGTCTTCATGGAAACCATCCCCAGCCACCATACGAATCCAGGCAGACCACACGGGGCATCCATGCGACGAGATCTCCAACCAGAAGCAGGACTCCAGGATGGGTTAGACGGCTCCAGAGGGCAGAGGGGTCTGGATCACTGGCAACTCAGGAGCGAAACATGTATAGCTCGACAGACAGACAGAGAGAGGGAAAGAAGAGGGGGAGAGAGAGAGAGAAGAGAGCAGAAAAGGAGAGAACAGAAAATAAGGAGAGATGGCAGTTAGGTATGGTCACAGTCCATAGTGTATATTTAGTGCAAAGTGCAAGCAGAGACTCTGGCAGGACTAACTATAACAGCATAACTAAAAGGGAGAGCCAGAAGGAAACACAAACATGAGGGCTCCCTGAGATGAAAAGCAACCAATCACCTCACCGTCAACAAACCTGAGTGAACAATGAGAGTGGGGAGGACAGCATCTAAACACAATCAATATTTAACTTGATCAATGGTGTCAAAAGCTGCACTGAGGTCCAGTAACACAAGTATAGTGACGCAACCCTGATCAGAGGCCCATAGGAGGTCGTTTACTACTTTAACAAGTGCTGTCTCTGTGCTGTGATGAGGCCTAAATCCTGACTGATACAGTTCATTTATGCTATTTCTGTGTAGATGTGACAGGCCAGTTTTGCCCTCAAAGGTCCTCCAATTGTCTATGAAGCCCACGTTGTTTTCGGAGCACCACCTGGACATCCAGCGGTTCAGCGACCATAACCTGCTGTAAGCTATGTCGCCACGTCTCATTGGGATGGGACCAGAGCAAACTACTTCATCGGACATCGCCTTCGCTATTTTAAACACCTCTGTAAAGTTACTCTTGCTAACCTCTGACTGACGAAGGCGTATATCATTAGCTCCAGCATGTACCACTATCTTAGAGAACCTATGCTGACCTAGAGCCCTAAGATTACCTGCTATGTCCGGTGCTCTGGCTCCCGGGATACACCTGACCACTGCCACTGGCGCCCCTAAAGGCCTGGCTAATTTCACATGTCTCAGTATAGAGTCTCCTATAACCAGAGCTCTTTCAGGTTTCTCAGCGGGTGCATCACTGAGGAGAGCGAACCTGTTGGAACCGTGAAGCGCAGAAGATGTGTGCTCCGGTGGGCTAGCCTTAGCGTTAGCTTTGGCTGAACGAGTATGCCGCCGAGTCGTCACCCACTCGCCCCGCTGTGAGGGCTCTACTGCCGGAGTTGGGGGCTGATTATCTCCGCCTGCGGCACCCAGACTTTCCGCTACAAGATTAACGCTGCTCTCGCGCTCTCTAACCCTCTCTAAAGTCTGGATGCGCTCCTCTAATGCTACTATCTTCTCCGTCAGGGTGCTAACTAACACACACCTATCACAAATAAAATTATCACTAATGACGGAGGAAGAATGTCTAAACATCCTGCACTCCACACACTGAGCGAGCTGAATGGTAGACATGATAACGTACACACGTGGACAAAATTGTTGGTACCCATCGGTCAATGAAAGAAAAACTCACAATGTTCACAGAAATAACTTTAATCTGACAAAAGTAATAATAAATAAGAATTCTATGAATGTTAACCAATGAAAGTCAGACATTGCTTTTCAACCATGCTTCAACGGAATTATTTAAAAAAATGAACTCATTGAAGTTCATGGAACAGGCCTGGACAAAAATTATGGTACCCCTAACTTAATAGTTTGTTGCACAACCTTTTGAGGCAATCACTGCAATTAAACGATTCCTGTAACTGTCAATGAGACTTCTGCACCTCTCTGCAGGTATTTTGGCCCACTCCTCATGAGCAAGCTGCTCCAGTTGTTTCCGGTTTGAACGGTGCCTTTTCCAGACAGCATGTTTCAGCTCCTTCCAAAGATGCTCAATACGATTGAGGTCAGGGCTCATAGAAGGCCACTTTAGAATAGTCCAATGTTTTCCTCTTAGCCATTCTTGGGTGTTTTCAGCTGTGTTTTGGGTCATTGTCATGTTGCAAGACCCATGACCTGCGACTGAGACCCAGCTTTCTGACACTGCCCAGCACATTTCTCTCTAGAATCCCTTGATAGTCTTGAGATTTCATTGTTCCCTGCACAGATTCAAGACACCCTTTGCCAGATGCAGCAAATCAGCCCCAGAACATAACAGAGCCTCCTCCATGTTTCACAGTAGGGACAGTGTTCTTTTCTTGATATGCTTCATTTTTCCGTCTGTGAACATAGAGCTGATGTGCCTTGGCAAAAAGTTCAATTTTTGTCTCATCTGTCCATAGGACAGCTTTGTGGCTTGTCAACATGTAGTTTGGCATATTCCAGTCTGGCTTTTTTATGATTTGTTTTCAACAATGGTGTCCTCCTTGGTCGTCTCCCATGTAGTCCACTTTGGCTCAAACAACGACGGATGGTGCGATCTGACACTGATGTTCCTTGAGCATGAAGTTCACCTTGGATCTCTTTAGAAGTCTTTCTGGGCTCTTTTGTTACCATTCGGATTATCCATCTCTTTGATTTGTCATCAATTTTCCTCCTGCGGCCACGTCCAGGGAGGTTGGCTACAGTCCCATGGATCTTAAATTTCTGAATAATATGTGCAACTGTAGTCACAGGAACATCTAGCTGCTTGGAAATGGTCTTACAGCCTTTACCTTTAACATGCTTGTCTATAATTTTCTTTCGACTCTCCTGAGACAACTCTTTCCTTCGCTTCCTCTGGTCCATGTTGAGTGTGGTACATACCATGTCACCAAACAACACAGTGACTACCTGGAGCCCTATATATAGGCCCACTGACTGATTACAAGATTGTAGTCACCTGTGATGCTAATTAGTGGACACACCTTGAATTAACATGTCCCTTTGGTCACATTATTTTCAGTATTTTCTAGGGGTACCATAATTTTTGTCCAGGCCTGTTCCATGAGTTTATTTTTTAAAATAATTCTGTTGAAGCATGGTTGAAAAGCAATGTCTGACTTTCATTGGTTAACATTCAAAGAATTTTTTAAAATTATTACTTTTTCAGATTAAAGTTATTTATGTGACCATTGTGTGTTTTTCTTTTATTGACCGAAGGGTACCAACAATTTTGTCCACGTGTGTACCTTTGTGGCGGAGTTGTGATTATTTGGTGATGGATTTGCTTGTTGTTGGTCAGATGATACGCGTGTTCTCCCAAAAAGCGCAAAAATCGGATAAAGTCCAGTAGTATTAAAGCGTAAAAACGGGAAAAATATATAATTATAAAAAACTAAACAAAATATAATCTAAAACGCTGTTCCAAAAAGACGAGGAACTTTCGCGGGAACAATACGAAAAACAGGAAGCTACGTCATCAACAGGAAGCGAGGAAGCGTCAAAACACAAGTCACTGTGAACTCTCTTTCCTCACGTGGGTGAGAAAAAATAAATGCTTTCCGTTTATTTTTTCTTCCTCATTTTTTCTCCTTTTCCCTCGTTGTTTTAATCTCCCTGTTTCTCCAGGCCGGTCCGGCTTTTGGGTTTTTTTTGTCCGCGTCATCCAGCGGCGTCCCTCCCCGTGGCCGCGAGCGCGAGCTCTTCCTCGCGGCCGAGCCGTGCAGCGCATCGCGCCCCTATCGCCCTCTGGCGGATGGGGAAGGAACTACAGCTGCACCTCTGAAGTCAAAGCCATCTTTTCCCTCTACGGAGTAGTTTTTGTTTTGTTTTATTTCTCGGGACTAAGGCGCTCCTGTGTTGTTTTTCTATTACAAGGGACTTTTTGTTGTGTTTATTTTTTTCGCCTTGGAGGTCCTGTGGAGTAATCCTCCTTGGGAAAGTCTTTCAATAAATCATTGGAATTGACCTGCACCTGTGTCCGTTCTGATTTCCCTGACAGAACGAACCGACCAAGATGGACGCAGCAGGTCCAGATCCCGTCAGGTCGGCCGTGGCCTAACAGGGGGTGCTTCTGGGCCAACATGAGAGCCGGCTGACCAGCACCGCGAGGGAGGTCGAATTCCTCGCCAACCAAGTGGCAGACCTCACTGCCCGCATCCAAGAACTCCAGCGAGAAGGCACCCAAGGAGGTTCGGCCCACCCTTCCTCCCGTCCAGAGCATGAACCCCGCTGCAACAATCCACCCCCCTATGATGGGGACCCCAACTCATGCTGAGCATTCTTGACCCAGTGCTCAGTTGTATTTGCCCTCCAGCCACGCACGTTCGCAGCAGAGGAAACGAAGGTGGCATTTGTTATGACTCTCCTAACGGGCAAGGCGCGTGAGTGGGGAACCTCAGTCTGGGAATCTGGAGCCCCATGCTGTCTCTCATTTGACGAGCTTCGGCAGGAAATGGTGAGACTCTTTGACCGGTCTGCCAGAGGGCAAGAAGCGGCGGACCAGCTCGCATGACTTCGCCAGGGAGGCCGTTCAGTCACGGAGTTTGCCATACAGTTTAAGACTCTAGCAGCCTCCTGTGACTGGAATGAGGGAGCCTGTCGGGCCATGTTCCGGGCCGGGCTGGAGGAGGACATACAGGATGAACTGGCCACTCATGACTTACCCCATGACTTCGAAGAGCTCATAAACCTGGCCCTGCGCATCGAGGTTCGTCTCCGTCGTCGGCACCAGCGCCAGCTGACCCGTTTCTCTGGCGGGGTGGAGGGCCCCCACTCACCTCCAGCAACTTCTGACCTACCAGATCCCGAGCCCATGCAGCTGGGACGTCTGCGCCTATCACCCCAGGAGAGACAACAGCGTCTGACCCGGGGCTTATGTCTCTACTGTGGAAAACCAGGCCACTTTGCAGCAGTCTGTCCGGCAAAAGCCAAGGCTCACCGGTGAAGCGGGGGATCCTGGTGAGCACGATACCTTTTTTACAATCCCCCTCCTCTCGAACCCTTTTACCCGTACTGGTCCAATACGGGGGAACTTCAGAGTCCTGTTCGGCATTGGTCGATTCAGGGGCTGAAGGGAACTTCATGGACCGCTCAATAGCCGCATGGTGGGGTATCCCAGCCATCCCACTGCCTGAACCTATCCCTGCCCGATCCCTAGATGGGACCTTGATTACTACCGTTTCTTTCCAAACCCCAAAAATTAGCCTGGTAGTCTTGGGCAATCACCGTGAGGTTACCACGCTGTACCTTCTGGACTCCCCTTGCACTCCCATAGTTTTGGGGCACCTCTGGTTGGTACAGCATGGCCCTCACGTGGATTGGTCCGGAAATTCTGTTTTATCCTGGAGCCAAAACTGTCTTGCTTCATGTCTTGGTCCTGCTCCTTTTTCTGGTTCTGTTTGTCCTGTGTTGCAGGTGGAGGAGGCTGATCTGTCTGGGGTGCCGGCGGGGTACCATGATCTGCGTCTGGTGTTCAGCAAGTCCCGGCCCATGTCCTTGCCTCCGCATCGTCCTTATGATTGCGCTATAGTGCTCCTCCCAGGCACTTCTCCGCCCAAGGGTCACTTATATTCCCTTTCAGGTCCAGAGAGAGAGGCCATGGACAAGTATATTAACGAGTCCCTCAAAGCCGGCCTCATCCGTCCCTCCTCCTCTCCTGCGGGTGCGGGGTTCTTCTTCGTCAAGAAGAGGGACGGCTCCTTGCGTCCCTGCATTGATTATCGTGGACTGAACGACATCACCGTTAAGAACAGGTACCCCCTGCCGCTTATGTCTTCAGCTTTCGAACTCTTGCAGGGAGCCACGGTCTTCTCCAAGCTTGACCTGCGCAACGCCTACCACCTGATCCGCATCCGGGAGGGAGATGAGTGAAGACAGCTTTCAACACACCCACGGGACACTTTGAATACCGGGTCCTTCCGTTTGGTCTGACCAATGCCCCCGCTGTCTTCCAGGCCCTGGTCAATGATGTGCTGAGGGACATGGTAAACCAATTTGTCTTTGTGTACCTTGATGATATCCTGATATTTTCTCCCTCTTTGCAGGTACACACTCAGCATGTCCGCCAGGTGTTGCAACGACTACTAGAAAATCAGTTATTTGTGAAAGCGGAGAAGTGCGTCTTCCATGCAAGGTCAGTTTCGTTCTTGGGGTTTGTTATTTCGGCGGGTGAGATCGGAGCTGACCCTGCTAAAATAAGGGCTGTAGCTGAGTGGCCAACTCCTGACTCGCGGAAGGCTCTGCAGCGGTTCCTGGGGTTCGCCAATTTTTATCGGCGCTTCATCCGGAACTTCGGTCAAATTGCTGCACCCTTAACGGCGCTCACCTTTCCTAAAGTACTGTTTAAATGGGGTAATGAGGCCCAGGAGGCCTTTGATAAATTAAAGTCCCGGTTTATCTCTGCTCCTGTTTTGTCTACTCCAGATCCTGAACAGCAGTTTATTGTTGAGGTGGATGCTTCTGATGTCGGAGTAGGTGCAGTCCTGTCACAACGCTCTCTCCGGGATGGGAAAGTACATCCTTGTGCCTTCTTCTCCCACCGCCTAAGCCCCACAGAGCGGAACTACGACATAGGTAATCGGGAGTTGTTGGCTGTCAGACTAGCCTTGGGTGAGTGGCGTCACTGGCTGGAGGGCGCAGTCCAGCCGTTCGTGGTCTGGACCGACCACAAGAATCTAAAATACATCAATTCAGCCAAGAGGCTTAATTCTAGACAGGCCCGCTGGTCCCTTTTCTTCAGTCGTTTCAATTTTTCCCTCTCTTACAGACCTGGGTCCAAGAACACAAAGCCTGACTCCCTCTCCCGTCTGTTTGAGACCCCTGAGAGGGAGGTTCCAATTGACACCATCCTGCCCAAAGGCGTAGTGGTGGCCTCCCTCTCATGGAAGGTCGAGAGAGAGGTCCAAGAGGCCCAGCACAATTACCGCATACCCAGAGGGGTTCCAGTGGGCAAGTTGTTTGTTCCCGTGGTGCTGCGCCCTAAAGTCATCCAGTGGGGTCACTCGTCCAGACTAGTATGTCACCCAGGAGTTCGGAGGTCGCTGGCTTCCATCCGCCAGCGATTTTGGTGGCCTTCCATGACCAGGGATGTCAGGCAGTTCGTGGCAGCCTGCTCAGTTTGCGCCCAGAACAAGGGTTCATCTTCGCCTCCCGTTGGTCTGCTTCGCCCATTACCTGTCCCTGCCCGCCCATGGTCACATCTAGCCCTTGACTTTGTCACTGGCCTACCCGAGTCAAAGGGCAACACCGTCATTCTCACGGTAGTGGATCGCTTCTCCAAAGCAGCTCACTTCATTCCTCTCCCCAAGCTCCCCTCTGCCAAGGAGACAGCTCAGGTGGTGGTGGACCAAGTATTCCGGATTCATGGTCTTCCGGTGGATGTGGTGTCTGACAGGGGCCCACAGTTTGTCTCTCGGTTTTGGAAGGAGTTTTGCAGACAGATCGGGGCCTCCACGAGTCTGTCATCTGGATTCCATCCCCAGACCAATGGGCAGTCTGAGCGGGCTAACCAGGATTTGGAACGTGCTCTCCGCTGCCTGGCATCACATAATCCTAACTCTTGGTGTCAACAACTGACCTGGGTAGAGTATGCCCATAATACCCTACCGGTTTCTGCAACAGGTATGTCGCCTTTTCAGTGTTCAGTTGGCTATCAACCCCCTCTGTTCCCTTCACAGGAACCCGAAGCGGCGGTCCCGTCCGCCTTGGCATTCGTCCAACGTTGCTGGCGCACCTGGAGAAAAGCCAAGGAAGCCTTGGTCCGGGCTAGAAGACGGACCAAAGCCGCAGCTGATCGCCACCGGACTCCTGCCCCACACTATGTTTGTGGTCAAAGAGTATGGCTCTCTACCAGGGACTTGCCTCTCAGGGTAGCCTCACGCAAGTTGGCTCCCAAGTTCATTGGTCCATACCAGATCACAAAGGTCTTGAACCCGGTGGCGATTCGGCTCAAGCTTCCTCCCACGCTTAGTCGGGTACACCCAGTGTTTCATGTCTCTAGGGTTAAACCTGTGTTTTCATCCCATCTCGTTCCTCCTGCCCCGACCCCCCCTCCCCCCCGTCTAGTGGATGGCTCCCCAGTATACACTGTTAGGAGATTGCTGGATGTTCGTCGCAGAGGTCGGGGCTTTCAGTATCTAGTGGACTGGGAGGGCTACGGTCCGGAGGAGAGGAGTTGGATCCCTGCCCGGGATGTCCTGGACCAGGCGCTGATCAGGGACCTCCGTCGGCGACAAGGTGAGCCCCTCCCCGGGGACGCCTAGTGGCGCCCTTGGGGGGGGGGGGGGGGCGGTACTGTCAGATCCCTGGCCTGATCTCTTCTTCTCTGAGGTTTTATGTTTACATGTCTGTTCGAGCACATGGTGTTTGTTTTTCTTCGCTCACTAGCTGTCCGCGTTTGTCACGATAATCCCTCCCACTTCCTCCCTAGTTTAGTAAGATGATTTCACTCACCTGTTCCACTCGTTTCCGTCATAATTGTCTGCTTTATTTATTCCCTCTTGTCTGTTGTCCGGTGTCGGTTCGTTGTTTCCATGTCGGCAGCCGTTTGCTTGCTTCCTGTCCGGTCTAGCCCAGTCTGTGTAAACCCCCTACGTTTTGGCTCCTTTTTAATGCTTTCCGTTTATTTTTTCTTCCTCATTTTTTCTCCTTTTCCCTCGTTGTTTTAATCTCCCTGTTTCTCCAGGCCGGTCCGGCTTTTGGTTTTTTTTTGTCCGCGTCATCCAGCGGCGTCCCTCCCCGTGGCCGACCAGCTCGCGCTCTTCCTCGCGGCCGAGCCGTGCAGCGCATCGCGCCCCTATCGCCCTCTGGCGGATGGGGAAGGAACTACAGCTGCACCTCTGAAGTCAAAGCCATCTTTTCCCTCTACGGAGTAGTTTTTGTTTTGTTTTATTTCTCGGGACTAAGGCGCTCCTGTGTTGTTTTTCTATTACAAGGGACTTTTTGTTGTGTTTATTTTTTTCGCCTTGGAGGTCCTGTGGAGTAATCCTCCTTGGGAAAGTCTTTCAATAAATCATAGGAATTGACCTGCACCTGTGTCCGTTCTGATTTCCCTGACACCTTGAGCCCCCTGAGACATTAATCAGGGATGTGCAGAGGAAGATGGTGAACTTTTTCTGGACTGGCCAACACTGGACTTGAGCCTCTGTGCTATATCTACCTGTACAAGAAGGGGGGCAGGGCTTGATTGACCTGTCCTGCCGAATAAACTTTCAGATTGCAGGCTGCACAGAGGCTCTTCTATGGCGAAGGACAGGCACAACCAAAGCCCTACACCAACTGGTAGAAGGACTAAACTATGACACACACCCGTTCACACTTAACCTCAAGGAAATGGACTTATCAGCCACAACACAGTTTTATCAGCTCGTTCTTAAAGCATGGTCATCAGTAATAAAGACGAGCAGGACTGAAACACAACCCTTCCAAAGTACAGATGAGGAGCCGCTATTTCACAACCCACTCATAAACACCAGAATGCTGTCATCAACTTTCGTTCGACATCGTTTCCAGAATGCGGCAATCACCAAGATCAAGGATCTGAGGAATGGAATGGCGTGGAAGACAGCAAATGAACTGTGCTCAAAAACTGGATTGAAGTCAAGTCGTCTAATGGAGAGACTCTTGGGTGAGGTAATATCAGCACTGCCCTCCCAATTCAGAGAATCTTTAGAGCAAAGTCCTAGAGAGCACCAGCAGCCTCCCCTACATTTACCCATATGCCCAGCAGCTGAAGATCTTCAGCAAGAGGAAGGAGCCCTTCTGTCTTTCAAGACCCTGCTTTTAACAACGTTCGAGGCCGCCTCAAAGAAAGCGCTGTATGGGTGAAGGTCATGCACAGAGGCTCGTTGGCTGGAGTAAGGGACTCACGGTGGTCAGAGTGGCTGACGCCAGGCTCATCCCCACGAGGACGCTGGAGGTCCCTGTACAAACCGTCCATAGAAAAGCGCACAGTCGATCTACAGTGGCGGATAGTACACGGGGCTGTGGCCACGAACAGACACGTGGCGCATATGGACCCCACTAGGAGCACAGAGTGTCTCTTCTGCGGGAGGGAGGAAATGGTAGACCACCTGTTCTTAAGGTGCAAAAGATTGGGAAGGCTGTTCTCTCTGCTAAAAACTTGGACAAATGAGCTAGGAATGACATGGACTGAAAACCTTTACATACATGCGCCAAAGTATAAAACAAAAGACAAAACTGTCACTCTATTAAACTACCTTATAGGCCAGGCAAAACTCTCTATCTGGCTCACAAGAAAAAACTAAATGCAAGGGGGTGGGGGCACACATGATGCTGAGAAAATGTTGACAGCACTGGTCAGATCGAGACTAAAAGTTGAGATCGCCTTCCTAAAGATGACCCACAGACTACCAGAGTTTGACCAGATGTGGGCACATGGGGACGTTTTATGCTCCAGAGACAGGGAGGTTTTAACTTTCAATTTTTAAAGATAAGTGTGAAATGCTTTTATCTCTTTTCTTTTTTACCTGTATTTTATCTCTTTTTAGGTGCTGGTTTTATATACTATGTGTATTACTGTACCTATTCGTGCTTTTTAAACATTGCTTTAATACACCAGTTCAGCACCGCACGCACTCGACCTTTTAAAGTTTTAACTTTTTCTCATTGATCTGCTTTACTGAATTTATTTTAAAGTCTCATTGCTAAGGTTTTTTTTTTGTTGCTATTTTTTATTACTAAATTTTTTTTCCTTCCTCTCCCTCTTCTTTTCCTCCCCCTCTTTCTACTTACAAATTTACTGTTTTAACCTCTCCATTTTTAAATAAATAAATAAATAAATAAATTATTTTTAAAAAAATTATTAACTTATTTATTTATTTATTTGATTTTTTCACGCAACCTCTTGCCGCATCTATTTTTTATCTTACTGACTGATTTTTGTCTTTTTTTGGGAAAAAAAAAGTGTGGATACAAATATTTTTGTAAAATAAAGGAACGTTAAAGTCAAGTCTCTCTCTCTCTCTTGATCCTGTTCCCTCTTTGTGCTGCCGCCAAAAAGTTAACAACCAAATCGAAAATGTAATTGTAATTTTGTAAATGTAATTTTTTTTAGGTTGAAATTTATGACTCTAACTTGAACCTTCAATAACTACTTCTTCCTCTACATTCCTGATTTTAGAAAATAATGATGCATTATTATTATTATTATTATTATTGTCGTTAGGGGCACTTGAGTGCTTGAGTACCCATTAAAAGGCTCTGAAATCGAAATCTCTCTCTCTCTCTCTCTCCTTTTCCCTCTCCCTGTCTCTCTGTCGAGCTATACATGTCGCCCTCTGCCCTCTGGACCTGTCTAACTCGTACTGGAGTCCTGCCTCTGGTTCAAGATCTCGTCACATAGATGCCCTGGGATGCGTGTGGTGGCTGGGGACGGTTCCACTTTTCCACGAAGACTGTCCTTTCCTCGACTGATTCAGACAGCTGTTCCCTGTGACTTAAGCCGCTCAATAATTCAGGACTGGAATTTCCTACAGTCTACCTGAGCCTCTAGGAACAAACTGAGGATGGGTTCCCTGTTGAGTCTGGTTCCTCTCAAGGTTTCTTCCTATTACTTCCTTACTTCTTTAGATTGTTTAAAGCGCTATACAAATAAAATGTAATTAAAATTGAATATTATCATCTCAGGGAGTTTTTCCTTGTCACCGTCGCCCTCGGCTTGCTCATCAGGGACAATCTTATCATTTTGATTCATACACATTCACATTTCATACAAACTTAATTCTTTTGATTGTCCAATCTTTCACTTGTTAAAAGCGCTATACGAATAAAATTGAATTGAATTGAACATGTAAATTCAGGCTAGGATCACATGAGGATGTTTGTCAGTGTGTGTGTGTGCGTGTGTGTGTGCGTGTGTGTGTGTGTGTGTGTGTGTGCATGTAACATGTAGCATGTGTGTTTGCCTGTATGTTTATGTGTGTGTAGTATGCATGTTTGTGTTGTGTGTATGTGCGTCAGTGTACGATGTGTAATGTCTGTGTACTGTATGTAGTGTGTGTCTGTGTGTGCTCATTTTTGTGTGTGGGGAATGTCCATCGTGTGGATTTTGCAAATCACCTAAAATATCTGACCTCCTGTTGAGTTAGACCAATGACCAGTGAAAATTGTTCAGTGCGATGAGATCTAGAAGTGTCCTGAATTTGGCCAAGAGAGGCAGGCCTTCTAGATCCTGAATTACTTTGAGACTTCTGCAATCACCCTAACCCCTCCTCCATGCACATCATATATGAGTCTGGCGAGGATCACTTGTGGGTCTCTGTCTGTCACATGACCTTGATATTGTTGTCCACTAAGTATGTCCCACTTTTGTACGCCTTCAAGATGGTCCAATGGTAGCTCGGCCAATTGAACACACGGAGAATGAATAATTTTTGGCATCCTGTCTTTCACTTATCTGCTAGAAGAGTATAAACCCCACCGTCCACATTTTGTGCCTCAAGCTGTTTCTGTACAATAGTCCGGCAGAGACCCTTGTATAGTTTCTGAACTAATTAGAGACTTCGGCAACCACCGGGCTGCTGGCATGGGAATGACTGCAGCCGTTCGTAGAACGGAAGGGGGCGGGCACTATAACTCCACAGGTCTTCTGACTGGCAACCTCACAGACAAGTACTGTACATGATGGGTTTCTGTTCAGGCAGAACGTTAAGCGGTCAGGTTGATCCATGCGCTGTAGCTAGACCACAGTGCCATAATGCCAATCAAGTCAAATGCACGATGCCTGGGCACAGGTCTCTTATGGGCTCTCAAGCCAAAGCAATTGACCTACAGACATGAGAGAGAACCAGGTATGAAAGTCAGCCATAGTCGTAGCTGAAAAGAAAAAAAAGGGAAAAAAATCAAAAAGAGATGAAAAATTAAAGAAAAGTGAAAACAAAGTCATTTGTACCCTCGCAACTGAATGGAATACTACATTGGAGGTATGAAATTTCCTCCGAGCTGTCTACTTGTTGAGAATGCAGAATGATGAACGCTTAAAATGCATTAATTTGAGTTTGATATTTGAGGTTTACGCTTTTCTACAGCAGATGCGTGACTCTACAACGAGGCAACAAAGTTGAAACAAAGGAAGGAGAAGAAATTTTGATTCATTAGCCATTGAGCAATGTATAAATGTGAGGGACATAATATCTTTGAGTTTTAGGATGCTGATGCTGCTTTAAGGAATTTCACGTGTTCTTAGTGTTGTTAGAGCTCAGGAAGGTGGTTATCTCACAGAACTAATGCATGGTTATGTGAAACCATGCTTTATATATCCTCAAAATGTGAAAAAGAATAACAAAAAGGTTGTTATTCAACATGTATGAATGAATATTTTGGAAATGATTGTTCTTGTCAGATTTAACAAGCTGATGCTTAGATAAATCGTTTGCTGTGTTCGTAGCGCTGTACAAGCTCAGGAAAGTGGTTTTCTCACACAACTAATGCATGGTCATAAAGAGTTTATATGCAGTTTTCATGCTCAAAATGTAAAAAAGAATAACATAAAGTTGTTATTCAACATGTATCCTACTGTATAATGCATGAATGTTTTAGAAATTATAATTCATGTCAGTTTTAACCAGCTGATGCTGAGATAAAGCGTTTGCCATGTTCTTAGAGCTGTACAAGCTCAGGAAAGCGGTTTTCTCACACAACTAATGCATGGTCATGTAAAGCATAGAAATTGAGTTAATATGCAGTTCCCTTTCAAAAGCTACATTTGATGCTGCGTGAAAACGCTATGGGAACATCTCTTTGTTCTCCGGTTGTGAAGCCTGTGTGTATCAAAGCACCGAATACTTCGTCTTATAACCTCAGTCAGGTGACGTCACCCGATAAGGTGCACCTGCAGGTTATAAATAGGAGTGAACCGGAAACATCCTCAGGTCAATTTTGTCTGAAGGACGTCCGGGCACACTAGAAGTGTGGCATTGAAGCGCAGCATCTCGTTCCCGCTTTATCAGGGAACAGGCATACAGCTAAGTAACCCGAAACGTTCCCTTTCAAAAGCTACACTCGATGCTGCGTGAAAACGCTATGGGAACGAGAATACCAAAGCCGCCGCACTGCAAGTGTCTGGACCCCCAGGTTGTGTAGTGTGTGCGCACAATAGCCAAGAAGGTCTCAGACCTAGCTCTGGGATGCTTACTCGAGGATCCGTGAGCTTGGAGTAGCATTGACATCCAGACTATCAAATCTAACAAAAGTGTGCAGAGAGGACCAGCCTGCCGCATCACACACCTGCTGCAAGGGAACGCCTCTTGCCAGAGCAATTGATGAGGCAATTCCCCTGGTCGAATGAGCCCTGATTCCCAGAGGCAAAGTGTGACCACGCGTCTCATAGGCTAGGGCAATAGCATCTCTCACCCAATGTGACAACCTCTGTTATAAGCCGAAGTAGTCAGCATTTTCATACACACAGGCTTCACAACCGGAGAACAAAGAGATGTTCCCATAGCGTTTTCACGCAGCATCTCGTTCCCGCTTTATCAGGGAACAGGGTTACAGCTAAGTAATCTGAGACGTTTTCATGTTTAAAATGTGAAAAAAATAACGAGAAAGTTGGTATTCAACATGTATGCTATAATGCATGAATATTTTTGAAATGATCATTCCTTTCACTTTTAACCAGCTGATGCTAACCCTAACCCCGCGTTTGCGCTTCAAGAGCTCAGGAAAGTGGTTTTCTCACACAACTAATGCATGGATATCTAATACATTTAAAACTAGTTTATATGCAGATTTCATGTTTAAAATGCGAAAAGAATAACAAAATACTTGGTATTTTACATGTATACTACTCTGCATGAAATTTTTGGAAATTATCATTCATGTCACTTTTAGACTGCTCATGCATACAACTAATGCATATATATGTAATACATTCAAAATTTGTTTGTGTTGGCCAATAAAGCTGATTTTATACTTATTCTTTAGTTATAGGATGACCATCTTGCATGTATTCTGACTTTTATACCATACCAAATTTGATGGGGTGGTAAACAGCTGGGATGCATGAGCTGCAAATGTTGTGTTTTGGTGCTGCTATTCTTTTGATCCTGCTTATGCTAGTGCTGGTGGAAAAGAAAAACAGCATAGACCAGCATAGCTGGTCACAAGCTTGACCAGCAATAATACCAGCACCAGGGGACCAGCATACCAGCAACAGCATCATGGCACTATAATGCTGGTCAGCAGCTTACCAGCAAAATGTATGCTGGTATGCTGGTGGACCAGCATCAGTAAAGTAACCAGCAAAATGTATACTGGTCACCAGCATACCAGCAAAATGTATGCTGGTCACCAGCATACCAGCAAAATGTTTTAAGATATTTTATTTTATGTACTCAAGTTGTTTATGTACTCTATTGTGTTTTTTGATTTTCACCACTGTGAGGCGCATGTTGTATGCCGGGGACACATGTTGCGTCAGCACGTTATGTTTTAGTGGACGCACCTGAAGTTTTTTTTGTGCTGAGAAAATGTGCAGTTATAAATTTGTTATAAATAAATATGGTCAATGATAGTGCCTCTGTCACTCCTTCATGTTGAACGACCATAAAGCTGCAATACTCAACAGCTTATGGGCCCAGTAGAAACTAGGAGAGAAGTCTTGTTTTAACTACCTATCACCGATAGAAAGTCGCGACGGATAGCGTGCTAACGGCAAGATAGAATCATGGATCAACTAGGGACCAGTAGAACGCCTTGACTTATGTTTGACGGAGATGAGAGCAAATACGAGCTTTGGGAAACTAAAGTGCTTGGACACCTGCACCTATTGGGATTAAAGGATACTGTTCTGAAGGAACCAGATGGCGAGGCCGAAGTAGCGGCTGACGGTAAGAAAAATGCTGATGGATACACGGAACTGATTCAACTTCTGGACGATAAGAGCCTCTCTCTGATTGAGAGATGCACGGATAATGGGAGGTAGGCACTGAAAATATTGCGGGACTACTATGCAGGGAAAGGAATGCCCCGCATCATCCACCTATACACCACGTTGACATCGCTCCAGAAGCGGGGTGATGAAACCATTACGGATTACATCATCAGGTCGGCGACCGCCATCACAGCTCTACGCAACGTGGGTGAGACATTAAGCAATGGTCTACCAATTGCTGTGGTTTTAAAAGGACTGCCGGAAAATTTTAAGACATTTGCAATACATATAACACACAATAAAGACAATATAACGTTTCCTGAATTCAAAACTGTGCTGCGTAGTTATGAAGACAGGGATAAGTTAACCATGGTCGAAACCAGTGATAATATAATGAAAAGTGCAGCGCCAGACGGCCGAAGATATACAAAGTTGAGCACACAAAGCAGGGACGATAGTGACATTATTTGCTTTAAGTGTAGGGAAAAAGGGCCACAGAGCAAAAGCCTGCAGACGAAAGACGTGGTGCAGTCATTGCAAGAGCAACACACATAGTGATGCCACGTGCAGATATAAGGACAAGTTGGATGGTGCAAAGAAAGTCATGAATGAGAGAGGTGGTGAATCTTCAGCTGAAGCAGCAGACTATGCTTTCAGGATAAAGGATACAGACATTCAAGTTCAGGAAAAGCCTGCATGTAGAATTAATGAGAGGGGCCTGATGGTTGACACTGGAGCTACCTCACACATTATTAATGATGTATCCAAATTTAAAAGCTTTGATGAAACCTTCAAATCGGAGACACACTGTGTGGAGTTGGCAGATGGCACCCTGTGTAAAGGTGTCACTCAACGGAGGGGAAAGTGTTCCTGATTGACAGTACAGGACAGCGACATAAAGCAACACTGAGAGGTGCATTGTTTATCTCGTCATAGCCCCAAGACATCTTCTCTGTAAAGTCAGCCACCACATTAGGAGCAACAGTCACTTTCAAACATGGACAGGACAAGCTGACCAACAAAGATGGTACTGACTTCAATATTAATATGCATGGCCAATTGTACTATTTGCAAACTGAAGCTGATGATAAAGATCAATGTAATATATGTCATGACATACAAACATGGCATGAGATACTAAGCCATTGCAACTATGAGGATGTGATAAAATTGCAAAATGTGATTAATGGTATGCAAATTAGGGTCAAAACAGATAAACCAGAGCAATTTGTTTCTATTTATGTTTATGTTTTGCTGGTGAAATACATTTTAGGCAGGGATGTCTGCTCGGTCTTCTTAATTTATTTTAAACCCCTCAATTCTGCCAATTCCCTATTATGAATGAAAGGTGAGAAGAGGGATTACAGTAACTGGTGTTCACCTCTGAGTGCGCTGTCGCGTTGTATTCAGCGAATAGACAAAAACAAAATCATGTTTGCTTCAGCATTGGAAACAATATTGTTTTATGCTAAGTTTATTAAAGATTATTAATAATAATAATAATAATAATAATAAAGATACACTTTCGTATTCAAAATTGAGGGGTGTAATACGAATTAACAAGATTGAGCAGACGCCTCTGCCTAAAATGTATTTCGCCAGCAAAACATAAAATAAATAGAAATAAAATGTTTAATGGTTCCAATTAAATCAGACTTCATAGTTGGAGTTTATACTTTGAGTTTATTTCACAAATTTACTGAATATATTCAGATTTTGTAAAATAATGACAAACGTTTCCTTCCTAGACTTTTGTCTGAATCACAATGAACTGAAGCCCAGCACGTCTTCTTTCCTTGTTTTAATCTGTAATATTTAAGTGAAATATATTTAGCGTATGTACCTAAATATTCCTTTTTATTTATGGACATGTGTATTATGAAGTGAAGACTTGCTGTTCAGTTGTTCCCTGCACGGTGTATCTGCACGAAGAGATTGTGTGTGTCAGCGCGCGCGTCCTATACTGTTGGTGTGTATGCACGAAGAGTTTGTGTGTGCTTGTGCGCGTCTGATAGTGTTAACTAATGCAAATGTGCTGATTCGTGAATATGTCAACATATCTTTATTAAAACCTAAAAATGTTTGAGCACCATCAAAAGACATGAATGAACAAAATAAATCTATTTTTTAGTAAATGCTCTTATATGCACACAAAGTGCTTCGGGCTTTTTATAATAATAATAATGTTTTTTTTTTGTTTGTGTCCAGCACTGAATACTTATTTCATCCATTATTTGACAACGGCTGGAAATAATAGCTGGAATGTGATTGTGAATTTATGACTCAAATAAAGCTGTTCATCGGCGTGCGTAAACCCCGATTTGTGCATAAACTTTCACTTTACAAAAAGGCAGCGTTTTGCCCTGCTGAAAAAAACAGCATAGACTAGATAGCTGATGACCAGCTTGACCAGCATATGTTGTGTTTTGGTACTGTTATGCTGGTGAACAGCATACATTTTGCTGGTTTGCAGGTCATTTTACTGATGCTGGTCCCCAGCATACCAGCATACATTTTCCCAGCATACCGGCATACAGTATATTGAATACATGCAAGATGGTCATCCAATAATTCTGTAAAATATAGAACAGAATCAGTATAAAATTTGCTCTATTGGCCAACACAAACAATATTAACAATGTGTAATATGTAAAAATATATTCAATATGCACATTTGTAACAATATGATAATTTAACAATGAACAGCAAACAAGTTTTAATAATAAAAAAAAATCAATAACAAAAACAAAACATGAGACCAACCTCTCAGGGACACTTTCACACAGTTACTTTCACACCACAGCAGTGTAAATGAGTGAGCCTGGCCCTCACTCATTATTAAGAGGTTTGCAAGTTTATGGGCCCTGAAGTAGTTCTGACATGTTCTGACATTTGTGTATTTTTCTTACTTATAAACATATGTAACCTTATTTATAAACATATAAATGTCACCTCTTTCACCTAGTCCAAAGTAAATGTCCAGGATTGAGGTAAGAGGGACACAGATGAACTTATACACAGAAGGCACATTTATGGCATACTGTAAATATTATCATGCAAACAGACATTCAGGATAAAACAATGCGGAACAGTGCACTATGAAGAAAGGGTGTTAGGCTAGTGAAAGCCCACTCTTACACTCTATAGACAGTCATGCATCTTTGTGCCTCTCTCGAAAAGCAGTTCTTGTTTAACTCAAGACACAAGTAACATTGCATACCTGGCATTTCCATGGTGTTTTTTGCTGCTTACCATAAACTGATTTGCAATGCACACAGACCCTGTGACCAGCAGTGGTAACATTCCTGGGATTACATAAACTGAAAATTTTTATTAAGCCTGCTAAATTTAAAAGTGGACACTAAGCTTTTTATAGATGTACAGTATATGTATAGATATATAGATATATGAATGTCTGTGTGTGCAGTATTCACTGAGTTTCAGTTACTTTTTTTAAAATATGCATTTATTGCCCTGGATTTATATAAAAGGTTTGTGTTGTGTTTTTAGACAACCCAGCAGATATTTAATAAATGTAAAATTATGTATTTACTGTACATGTTTTTGGTAAATGTATTATTTTTGTCTCTTGTATGTAAATGGCCTATTGCTGGATCTCTTGTATGTAAATGGCCTATTGCTGGATTTTTCAGCAAGTATGCAGGATTTCCAGAAGTTATGCTGGTTCACTAGCTAAACCAGCACCAGACCAGCACTAACCAGCAAGACCAATGCTGGTGGTAAGGTTTCATCATCGTAGATATTCTGATCTATCAGTTATGCTGGTTCACCAGCTAAACCAGCATCAGACCAGGACTAACCAGTATTAACCAGCATTGACCAGCATATAAATCATGCTGGTCTATGCTGGATTTTTCAGCAGAATGATCAAAGGACTGATAAATGTGTGTGATTTATTGAAAAAAATCCCAGAAAATCATTGTGCCTCGCAATAATGCAGATCAAACATAATACACATATCCATAAATAAAAACGAATATACATTTCACTTATTTTTGTCACGACCCACCAAGCCACAGCTCTGCCATGAGTACATGAGCACTCCTGTTCCACATTCCCAACCGTCCCTTATATCTCACCGCCTCACCTTCCGCTCTCTACACACCTGTGAGCCATCATTAGTCATTGCCATTCTCTATTTAAACCACACACTGACACCACCACATTGCCAGATTATTGAATGCCTTCCATAGCCCAATTTTCCAGAGTTTTTTCATGCCTAGCTCTCCCGTTACCGACCACGCTTTGTTTTCTCGACCTCACTCTTGCTTCACGTTTTTGGACTTCCACGCTCACGGACTTTGTATTATCGACCTCTGGTTTTGTTTGACGATTACGAAGTCGGATCACAGACTCTCTCTATTGTCTCTCTTGTTCTGAAACCTGCTCCCCCCGACCACTAATAAGCCCCGTGAAACCAGCCATGAACCTGCGCGATTTCACCTCGCACCCGCTGGCTGTCAGCGCAGAATTCTCTCTCCCGTCGGCTCTCCGCGCTTCTGCACGATTCACTCCGCACACAAGACTCCCTCGTGGGCTCACTACACCAGCCATGCTGCATGATAAGCTCCCTGGCAAACTCACGGCGATTCCCCATTCCTGCAACACTCAAGCTGCACACGGAGCCCTCGCGCCGACTTCCGCATTCCTGCCACACTCAAGCTGCATACGGAGATCTCGCGCCAACTTCCGCATTCCTGCCACACTCATGCTGCACACAGAGCTCTCGCGCCACTTCCGCATTCCAGCACAACTCTCTCCCTCTCTGCACACACAGCTTCCCTACACAGTGCAACAAGCGCTCCAGCACCAAGCACATTAAAGTAACAGTCATAATAAAATCCCAGGACCGCCTTCCCTGCACTTGGATCCTTCACGACTGGCGTTCCCATAACAGTATAATCCGACCAAAGGAATGGTTCCAGCAAAGGCAGCTCACCTGAGGGGGGCACTAGTAGCCAGGGAGCCCTCCTAGGCACTCACCAGCAAGAGATCAGACAGATCACCTCCATGCTCTAAACCATCACAGAAGCCTTAATGTCACTTACCACTCAGCTACAGCAGACACAACCGCCGCCGACACCCATTCCACAGCCCCCTCCTCTAGTACATGCCATTGGTCATGAACCTCGCCTACCCGCCCCTCCCACCTATGATGGAGATCCGTCTACCTGTCACTCCTTGTTGTCCCAATGTTCTCTCGTCCTCGAACTGCAGGCGGCGTCTTTCCCCACTGAACGATCCAAGGTTGCTTACATCATCACACTCCTCTCAGGAAAAGCAAGTGTAACAGGTATAGAAACCTGTTGAAGTTTAATGCAAAATTGTTTGAATTTACACAAAATTGTTCATTTCAATACCTGATACGAGTGCCTATCTGAGATGTCCCTTTCCCTTTAAAATTCTGTGATGTTAACTAAAGCCAACACAACTTCCTGTTTTGTCCCCTCCTCTTCCCTTTCCCTGATGAAACTGTATGGAAGAGGTATGTCATTTTTGTCTCTAATTTAATCTTTATTTTTATTATTCATATTATGTTTATATTTTCATTCCAATCCGTGTGTATAATGTTATTTCACATATTTGCATGATTATTTCCTACTTAAAAAAAAAAAATTTTAGTTTTATTAATAATTATGGCTTAAGCATGTGCGAATCAAGCACATGATGTATATCATTTATTTTATAGAGAAATCAAGGGCAAATCAAACTCAGGCTGTCTGTTTTATGTGTCAGGTATGTTAAAGTTTTTGTACTTTAATTGTTAACTTTATTCACAAATGTTTAATTATTCTTGCTGTTATTCTCTGCCCTTTCCCTGATGAAACTGTATGGAAGAGAGAAATCAAGGGCAAATCAAACTCAGGCTGTCTGTTTTATGTGTCAGAGAGAGAGAGATTCAAGGCTCCCAGTGAACCGCCACCTGTGTCCTGTGTCTAATTCACACAACGGAGAGTGCAGTTTTAACTGGAGTGACCGGTTACACGTGGTGCCGTGACCCTTTGGATTTTACATGGTCGGCTGCTCGCCGCTCACCGGAAGTGCTGCTTCGATAAACTGCGCATGCGCTGCGCGTTGCTTCAGAGCCGCCGGAGGAGTGTTTCGCCAGTTGCAGAAGCCACCTCGCGTTTTTGTCTCGTCTCCTGATTTCATCTCGTCCAGTGCTCATCGTTGGATGTTTTCGCTCGAACACTTAGACTCAATGAGGTATGGTGCAAAGCTGTTTTGGCTTTTATCAGTAGTTATTCAGCGTCTTTGTGTCTTTGAAAGGCATTGAACTGTTTAGCAGTACATTCAACGCGACTAAGTTTGCTAACTGTTTTCGTGCTGCTGCACGTTCATTATTGATTTATTTATTTTTTTTACGTTTTTGTACGGTGCTCACGCTGCTGTTTTAGTGATTGTCGCGTGTGGATTTTTTTTTCTCTTTTTCCTACTCTGTACAGCATTGTACTGAATGTTTAATTATTTTATAAAAGTCCTAATGCATGGGTGTTTCTGCAGAGTGCACATACATTCATTTATGTAAGGTTGTGATACAATTTTTTTCTTTTTTTTCCTTTTTTTTTCCAGACAGTTATTACATTTCTCTTTGTGATCTCTACTTTAATTAAGTCATGTTTGAGGACACTGTCAGTCAGGATAATTTTAGCCCTCTGCGACAGCCCAGTGCTGTGTTCTCAGTAGGTAGGGGTAGAGGGACTATACTCCATCAAACAGAGAACTTGTCTGAAGTTTCACCTTTGGTAGGGGTAGATCTTTCTTTAATGCTGAAACTGACCAAGCGCATGCATCTGATTCAGCTATTGGTGCCTCTGTGAGCCCAACTGCTTGTTCCACCCCTTTTACGTGCCCAAATACTGGTCGTCCTTAGGGGGTATTATTTCTGATTTGGCACAGAAAATTGGTGAGAGCATTTCAACCAGTCTAAATTTAACACAACAGCCAACCTTCATGCAGTCCATGTCAAATGTACAGCATTCTAATGGATGTTGATGCTTCTAAGCTGAAAGTTATTGTGCAACATGATGTTACGCTGCCACCATTCTTCAGAGGTGATAAAAGTGATTCATTTACTGTGCATGAATGGGAAGACATGATGCGCACTTTTCTGAGCAGTAGGAAATGTACTGATGATGCTGAGGCCTGTGATGAGGCCTGAGCGGGAAAAGCGAGGGATGTAGTTAAAGTGTCCTTGCATAGCCTTCCTGGACCAGCTGCTGCAGTGCCCGCTAGCACAGTGTTTGATATTCTAAAGCGTAATTTCAGCGAGTTAGCATATTCAAATATGCCTATGGCTGATTTTACAGCACACTTCCCAAAGTGGATGAGAGTCCAATGGACTATTGGATAAGGCTGCATAAGGCAATTGATGTGGCTGATGAGTGTTTGCGTGGGCGGAACAAATGTGTTGAAGACCCAGCAGCTGAAGCTGTTATGATGTTTGTCTCTCACTGTCCAGATCCTGGACTTGCCTTGTCTTTTCAGTTCAAGCCTGCTGAACAGTGGAGTGCGGCCGAGGTTCAAGAGCGACTAGATTGTCACCGTAGGGACTTGAAAAGAGCTTCTATTAGAACTCAACGCTACCCACCTGTGTCTGCTTGTCGTCAGAATACTGTGACGGTCTGTGATGATCCAGTATCCAGTCCCCCCGAAACAACCTGAGCTCCCGTCAGGTCAGCCACTAAGTTCCACTGTTCAGCTAAACCCCAATGCTGCCCCTTTCGTTTCAAATTCTGATGCACAGCAACTGGTTGACATGATGGGTAAAGTTTTAGCACTATGTGCTGCCTCACTGTCAACATCCAACCCTGCATGTCCTAGCAAATCCTCAGTCTCAAAGCCCAATGTTAGTCCAGCATGTAGAGTGTGTCAGTCTAAGGAGCACACAACTTATACTCACTGTATGCGTCAGAGGCTTTGTCGTAACTGCCTCAAACCTGGACACTTTTTGTACCAGGGCAGCAGACCCTGAACTACTTCCTCCTCCCACGCAGTTAAACTAAACAGCCCATGCGCGGAGGGGGTTAGCGTGGGCGGTGGCGAACTTCCCCTAAAAGATGCGTTTGACCCACAAGAAGTTTTTGTGAATAGTTGTAGGTTGTTGTCACCTGACAAAACAGTGTTGTATGTGGGATTTCAGAAAATTGATGGAGCTAGTGATCTCTTTTATGCTTCTGTGACTGTCAGTGGCCAGTCCGTACTTAATGGGTTGCTTGATTCTGGCAGTATGGCTTGCACCCTGAGTACAGAAGGTGAATCCAAGTTACGTGCTGATGGTGTTCTCCCACAGCCCTCAGTGATTCCCAGTAACATGGTCCTAGTTGGCTGTGGTGGTCTTACTGTTCATCCTAAATGCACATATGACCTGGAAATCGAGGTATATGGGCTTAAGTTCATTGTGACTACTTTGGTAGTACCTGGACAGAAGGATGAGTTCAATATCGGCGGTAATGTCATCAAACATGTTATTCGGAAGATGAAGGATGAAAAGAAATACTGGGAGCTAATTTCCAGTCAAAGCGGCAACTCTGAGTGTGAGGAATTTCTTGAGCTATTGAGCTGTACTTCTCGTTGGTCTGGCTCAATTCGACCTGAAAAACTTGGCTCTGTTAAGCTTCGTCAGGCAGTTACTTTGTGAGCACCTTGTCTGGGGAAAATTGCCTGGTAACACTCGTATTTCCCTTGGTAGCACCGTCTTTGTTGAACCCATCACGTCGCGTTCAGCACCCCGTCATGTTCTTGTTGGGCGTGTGGTGTCTCCTTTGTGGGGCGATCGATGGGTGCCAATGAAAATACTAAATCCCACCCAGTCTCCAATAACTCTTCGTCGTAACACCAAGCTGGCTGACATGTCCCCTTGTTTGGCGGTGGAGGATGTTACTTTCACACAAGGTCTGGCAAGATCTCACAATGTGACTGATTCAACTTTCACCAAGCCCTTTCCATCTGTAGACCCAATGCAATTACTGCGCGAGTATGGTTTGGAGGACATTGATATTGATGGGTGTGAGGTCTCAAAGTTATGTAAGGAAGAGTTGGCAAGTCTTATTGTGTCCTATTGTGACGTTTTCTCTAGAGACAGGCTTGACTGTGGAGAGGCAAAAGATTTTGTCCACAGGATCCATCTGTGTGATGAGCGTCCTTTTCGTCTACCCTATCGCAGAATTCCTCCTGCCAATTACCACAAGTTAAGAGAGGTTCTTTCTGACATGGAGGAGAAAGGGATCATTAGTAAGTCCATCAGTGAGTACGCGTCTCCCTTGGTTATGGTCTGGAAGAAAGATGGCTCTCTAAGGGTTTGTACTGACTTTCGCTGGCTTAATGCGAAGACTATCAAGGATGCTCATCCTTTGCCTCATCAGGCAGATTGGCTAGCTGCTCTTGGCGGCAATCTTCTGTTCAGCTCTATGGATTTAACATCAGGATTTTACAACGTTCCTCTCCATGTGGCTGATCGGCACTACACAGCGTTAACAACGCCCATGGGCCTATATGAATATAGCCGTCTTCCTCAAGGCCTGTGTAATAGCCCAGCATCCTTTATGCGCATGATGCTCAGCATATTTGGTGATCTCAACTTTTTCAGCCTCCTTTGTTATCTTGACGACTTACTTATTTTTGCCCGTTCTGAACAGGAGGCTTTAACACGCTTGGAAGTGGTGTTTTCACGGTTGCGGATGAGTAATTTGAAGTTGGCTCCAAAAAAGTGTCACTTTCTCAGGCGCTCCATTAAATTTCTTGGCCATGTGATCAGCGGTTCTGGTGTGTCCGTAGATGAAGACAAAGTAGCGGTCATTTCTGCTTTTCAGAAAAAAGACCTGATGAAAGAGGATGGCTCCACACCTTCCTCAAAGAAAATAAGATCATTTCTGGGCATGGTCCTTTACTACCAAAGCTTCATCCCTGGATATTCACGGATCGCAAAGCCACTGTTTAATTTAACAGCTGGCCAAAAACGGTTGGTGAAAGGTTCTATTAATCGAAATCGAGGAGGAACTTTCCGTGAGTTGTCTCTCCAAGACTGGACTCCTGAATGTGATGTTGCCTTTGAGGGGTTGAAAAGAGCCCTTTTTGAGAGTGTAGTACTTGCTCACCCTGACTTTGAGCGTCCCTTTATTCTTTGCACTGATGCGTCATTAGATGGCCTGGGTGCCGTGCTTTCTCAAGTTCCCCCTGGTGAGGATAAAGCACATCCAATAGCCCTCGCCAGCAAGTCCTTGAGCCGCAGCCAAGCCAATTACCCTGCACATAGACTGGAGTTCTTGGCTCTCAAATGGTCCATATGTGACAAGTTCAGCCACTGGCTTAAAGGCCATGAGTTCACTGTGTGGACTGATAACAATCCGCTCACATACATCATGACAAAACCTAAGTTAGACGCATGCGAGCAGCGCTGGGTTTCAAAACTTGCCCCGTACAATTTTAAGATCAAGTACGTTCCTGGAAGATTAAACGTTGTGGCAGATGCACTCAGTCGCGACCCATTCACCAAACCAGTAAGCCAACGACTCTTGTCTGAGCCTTATTCTGAACTGTTGAAGCATGTAAACAGTGTGGAAAATGGTTCCGTGCAGAAGGCATTCCATCTGACATGTCAGCCACAAACACTGGACACTGAACTCGAACAAAGCTGTGAAATGGATTTTTCCATGACTGCTGAGGATGTGTCGTCCATTTTGTCATCTTATGGTGATTGGGATGCAGGCGCTCTCTCCAGAGCAACATCCCTGGCTGACCACGTGAGCTCTCTTGTTCCCGACGGCCAAGATGTCATCCATAACCTCTCATTGTCTGAACTGCAGTGTCATCAACACAAAGATCCAGTGGTTTCGAGGGTGGCTTTTTATGTCAATAGAAAGTGCAGACCTTCCAGACGTGAGTGTGCAAATGAGGGTTTGCATGTTTTGAGATTGTTGAGGCAGTGGGACAAACTCTTTTTGCTTAATGGTATTTTGTACAGAGCCATCAAAGATCCTCTCACAAGGCATAAGAAATTTCAGTTTGTTCTGCCTGATTCCCTGAAACACCAAGCTCTCTCTGGTGTTCATGATCTGGCTGGTCACCAAGGGCAGCCACGTACCCTATCTTTAGCCTGCCAGAGGTTTTATTGGTCCGGAATGGAACGTGATGTGCGTGATTACGTTAAGACTTGTACCCGTTGTGTCCTGAGTAAAACTCCAGAACCGGCAGCAAGAGCACCCTTGGAGAGCATCAAGACCACTGCCCCCTTGGAGCTTGTTTGTATTGATTTCTGGGCTGCTGAGAATAGGCACAATAAATCTGTTGACATCCTGGTAATCACAGATCACTTCACCAAGCTAGCACACGCTTTTCCTTGTCAAAATCAATCTGCTAAGAGTGTTGCAAAGAAACTTTGGGATGGCTTCTTCTGTGTTTATGGCTTCCCCAAGCGTATCCATTCAGACCAGGGTGCCAGTTTTGAGAGTGAGCTGATAGCTGAACTGCTTCTTCTTACCGGTGTTGACAAATCACAAACTTCTCCTTACCATCCAATGGGGAACGATGGAACTGAAAGGTTTAACAGAACATTGGGTAACATGTTAAGATCACTTCCTAATAGATCAAAACAAAAGTGGCCGCAGTTAGTGCAAACTATGACTTTCGTGTATAACTGCACTGCCCATGAAACAACTGGGTTTGCCCCATTTTATCTAATGTTTGGTAGGGTTCCGAGATTGCCCGTTGACCTGATGTTTCAAAGTGTTCTCCGTGATGAGTCTATCTGTGATTATAATGACTATGTCCAGTCTCTCATCAGAGACCTGCAGTCTGCTATGGGGCTGGCTCAAAAGAACACTACTGCAGAACAAAAGCATCAGTCTGACCAATATAACAAGAAGGTCAAGGGTCTACCTTTGTCAGTTGGTGATCAAGTTCTCATTGCTAACAAAGGTTGTAGAGGTAAACAGAAGCTTGCCAATAAATGGGAGCCCACCATGTATTCCATTGTTTCCTCCAACCCATCCTTGCACATTTATAAGATCCGCAGCAACTCTGGTCACGAGAGAGTGGTGCATCGGAATCTATTGTTGCCTGTTAACTTTCTCCCTTTGCCCGGAGATGAGTCTGACTTTTCTGACAGTGGAAGTGCCAGTATCGATCACTGTTCCGCAAATTCCCAATCTGCACGTGATCTAGCTGGGCCTGCAATACCAGTTACTGATGAGGTGTCACATGCAGATTCTCTGTCTGTCATTTCTCACAGGGCTGTCTATGATGATGATCCTGTTGCTTCTTGGGTTTCATCCCATTCTTCTCAAACTCTTTCTGAGGCACATGATGATTTGTCAGTTGACGATCATGACACTGGTGCAGACGCCCCTTCATCTATTATTCCTGTTTCTAACAGTTCATGTGAGCCTGTAGTTACCAGTGATTCCAGCAATCGGTACACCACCAGGCTTGGTAGGGTAATTAGACCTGTTCGTGGACTAATTGAGTCAGTGGTTCAACTTGAGACCTTATTAGGTACGGAGCCTCGATCTCCAGTTATTCATGTTTAGGTCTATGCATTATTTTTGTTCCGCATCGACTCTGAATGTGCGAAGTTTATATTTTTGTACTTTTTCATGTGTTCATAATTTCGACTTGAGCATAAGGTCTGAGTATTTCAAAGTGTAATGGGCACTTTGTGTGTGTGTGTCTGCACTATGTGTTGAGGTTTGGCCAACTTCCTTCACATTTGCATCCCTTTGTTGGGTAGCTTCCCATGCTGATAGTCTGCGCTGTTTTTTCCGGAGTGCAGACCAAGTGACTCTTCTGACCTGTGTGTGTTTTTTTTTTTTTTGTGTTTATATACTCTGTGAATTTTGTATAAATTCTGGTGGGTGAGTGTAACAGGTATAGAAACCTGTTGAAGTTTAATGCAAAATCGTTTGAATTTACACAAAATTGTTCCTGTTTTGTCCCCTCCTCTTCCCTTTCCCTGATGAAACTGTATGGAAGAGGTATGTCATTTTTGTCTCCTGCTATCTAATTTAATCTTTATTTTTATTATTCATTTTATGTTTATATTTTCATTCCAATCCGTGTGTATAATGTTATTTCACATATTTGCATGATTATTTCCTACCTTTCAAAAAAAAAATTTAGTTTTATTAATAATTATGGCTTAAGCATGTGCAAATCAAGCACATGATGTATATCATTTATTTTATAGAGAAATCAAGGGCAAATCAAATTCTGTTTTATGTGTCAGGTATGTTAGTTTTTGTACTTTAATTGTTAACTTTATTCACAAATGTTGAATTATTCTTGCTGTTATTCTCTGCCCTTTCCCTGATGAAACTGTATGGAAGAGAGAAATCAAGGGCAAATCAAACTCAGGCTGTCTGTTTTATGTGTCAGAGAGAGAGAGATTAAAGGCTTCCAGTGAACCGCCACCTGTGTCTAATTCACACAACGGAGAGTGCAGTTTTAACTGGAGTGACCGGTTACACAAGGGAGTGGGGAACAGCATTATGGGGTGCCCAGGTCCCTTGCTGTTTTACATACAAAACATTCACTGATGAGATGAGGAGGGTTTTTGACCGTTTGTTCACAGGACATCAGCCAGCAGGACAAATACTTCCGCTACGTCAGGGATCTCGCTCCTTCTCCGATTATGCCATTGATTTTCGGACACTGGCGCCCTCCTGTGACTGGGACGAAAGGGCACTTTTTGATTGCTTCCTTAACGGACTCTCGGACAATCAAAGATGAGCTTGCGGCCCGGGAGATCCCCACAGGAGGTGCGCAGTCCCCTTAGCATATTTCACTTTTGCACTCCTGCGCGAATGACGTCGCATACAAGACTCCCTCGCCGGCTTACTACACCAGCCGTGCTGCCAACTCACCTTCCGCATTCCTGCCACACTCAAGCTGCACACAGAGCCCTCCCGCCGACTTCCACATTCCTGTCAGCCTGACGCTGCACACGGAGCTCTCGCGCCGACTTCCGCATTCCAGCACAACTCTCTCCCTCTCTGCACACACAGCATCCCTACACAGTGCAACAAGCGCTCCAGCACCAAGCACATTAAAGTTCCCGCGTCAGCTTCCCAGCCTGTTTTAAGTTTGCCCTAACTAGTAAGTCATAATAAAATCTCAGGACCACCTTCCCTGCACCTGGATCCTTCACGACCGGCATTCCCATAACAATTTCACAATATTGCAGATTAAAACAAGGAAAGAAAATGTGCTCAGCTTCAGTACATTGTGCTGGCGAAATACATTTTAGGCAGAGACGTCTGCTCAGGCTTGTTAATTTGTTTTAAACCCCTCAATTCTGCCATCAGCAAAACCAGTTTGATAACATAAACAAAATCATGTTTGCTTCAGCATTGGAGACAATATTGTTTTAGGCTAACTTCATTAAAAATTATACACTTTGGAACTCTTTGTTGTACTTCGTCTTTTTGCATACGTGCGGGCATCTTTAAATTTGAACAGAAAATAATGATGGGCTGGTAGGCACATTATTTTTCATATAACTTAAACGGCTGAATGAAGTTAAATATACACAATAAATTAATCATTGCGTTTGTGTTGCATTGCGTTACATTTGTGCACTCATGTGTAAATAGCTTTTTATACTACCATATCATACATTTGTGTCTAATACAGTTTTATTAATATTTTACATTACATGCAGTTTGTAATTTACTTGCAATTGTACTTTTAAAATGTAACCTACATATCTACAGTATAAGCATATTTAACTACTTCAGCAGTGAATGAACAATTTGGTGTGGGTTTTAGAAAATGTTATATATTTGATATACCTTTTTATTTGATATACTTTTATTATTTAATTAATTATCTTATTATAAATATAATTCTTATTCTCTATATTTTTGTCAAATATAGTCCTTCAGAGCAAGCATTGTGTCAGAAGATTCTGCTGAATCTCTTTTCACCTTTCATTCACGATAGGTGTGAATTTATCAAACTGGGTGCGCTGTTGGCAAAGATGAATTAACAAGACAGAGCGGACATCTCTCTCTAAATTTTATTTCCCCAGCAAATTAAATCAGACTTCATAGTTGGAGTTGATACTTTGAGTGTAATTCATGAATTTACTGAATATATTCAGATTTTGTAAACCTAGATCTTTTGTCCGCATCACAATGACCTGAAAGATCAGCACATCTGCTTTCCTTGTTTTAATCTGTAATATTTAAGTGAAATATATTCAGCGTATATGCCTACAGTAAATATTCCTTTTTATTCAGATGTATTATGAAGTGAAGTCCTGTTGTTCTCTCCACGGAGAGATATTGTGTGCGTCTGCACGGAGAGTTTGTGTGCCTGCGCATGCATCTCATACTGTACGTGTGTCTGCATGGAGAGTTTGTGTGTGTTTGTGTGCACGTCTCATATGTGACATTCATATGAAATGCAATTCGTGATAATTGCTGATAAGTGTATATTGATAAGTGTATGTTGTCATATAAGTATTTGTGGACATATAATTAGAAAAAAAAGGTAAATTAAGGATTTCTTGAAACATAATGCAGTAACTTTTTATTTATTTGAACATGGTAAAGGTGTTAATGTTTTGTACATTCCTTTATTCCTCCTTTCTGTTTGTGTGTAGGTTTCACTGTTTTCCATATACATAAAACGTATGGACAACAATGTTCCGGAAGCGTATTAAATATTAAATAAGGAAAATACACAATTTTGTTTCAAAGCAGTACTTGATATAAATTGTATAATTTAATATTATCTCATGAAAGAATAAAGTTACGTTAAAACCAAGCAGACCATTGTTTTTCTTGTGAAATTCCCAATAAGTTTGATGTCACATGACCCTCTTCCTATTGAAAAAAAAACAAAAGTTGGATCCAAGATGGCCGACTTCCAAATGGCCACCATGGTCACCACCCATCTTGAAAAGTTTGCCCCCTCACATATACTAACAGGACGTTAATATCACCAACCATTCCCATTTTATTAAGGTGTATCCATATAAATGGCCCACCCTGTATATATACAGAGGTGGAAAGAGTGACGTTTTACTGAAGTACAAGTAAAGTTACCATTATAAAAATCTACTCAAGTAAAAAGTAGCTCATAAATTAACTTTAAACGTTATTGAGTAACTTTTTTTTTCCCCGCGGGGGTGGGATGAGGCATTCTAGCGTAGTTCAAAAAAGATGAGCAGATATAAATCTCAAACTAGTTGTTTTTAACTAAAGGAACACCTTTGCATAATAAAGCTGTTGTCTTTCTCAAAAATCAAAGTGGTCACTTAAATATGGTGTTACGTCCCAGTCTAGGGTTGGGCCGTACAGCAAAAGAATGGTTCAGGGTTCTATTTTAAACTGTATGGAAATGGTGGTATATGGCAGAAAGAACTAGATTCAGTAATTAACTGATGAAATAATGAGGAAGTATCAGATTCAGGGCGGACCCAGGCCAAAATAATAAACTAAATGGTATTTATATTTAGTAGCCGAATTACCTGCCAAAAAAAAAAAAAAAAAACACAAACAAAAATACAGGTCCCTTCCCTGACTCCCTAAACCAAAAACAGTGAATAAATTCCCTCTTCCCAAAATAAATGGCAGCCATTCCCCTACTACTGGTGAGTGAACAAACATACAGTGAAATTATCTACAAATATATACAATGACCAACCAAAGCAATAATCAAAGTCAATGGGAGGCAAAAAGTCACAACCAAATATCAAAACGGCAAAATCACAATCTCTTTCCTCTCTCCGGTTTATATATGGTCGCGCTGGTTGATGACGTCACTCTCAGGGCGGGCCGTGTGGAAGGTCAGGTAGATGCCGATGTGGGGACAGCCAGAAAACCTGGAGTGGAGTCTGGAGCGGCGCGCGAACAGGACACGATACACACACGCGAGCAAAGAAGCATTTATACAAAGCATAATATTTTTTGCATTTTCATTCATTTGTTTTACTCAGTAGCGCATATGATTTAAAATGTAGCGAATTACAATAGTTCAAAAAAACATACTTAAGTAAAAGTAAAATTACAGATTTTAAAAACTACTTTAAACATAATATATATTTGTGTTGCATTTCTTTGGGAGTATTTCTGCATTTTTATCGATTGCATGCATTTATCACCATTTGATCAAAAAACGCTGTAAAACTGCAAGCCACGGGTTTGAAATGAATTGTAGATTAATTTTAAAAACACGATTTAGGGCATCTCATTTCATTATTATAAACATCATTTATGAATTACACTCAAACGGGCGGTAGAGCTCTGATTAGACTACATAGGAAATAGGGTCAACATCCCGGAGCCCAAGCCTCATTTAAATAAAAAAAATTAATTAACAAATATTGTAAGTAAACAACAGTAGCACAACTTTAGAAAAAAAAAATTAGACTCTAAAAAATAATTCGGCATCTATTTAAGGTGTGCCAACTGGCACTGTTCTTCTTTGTCAGGGTAAATCGTTCAGTGACAACCCCGTAAAATTCCATGTACTGTAAATAGGTAGTGTACATCTGTTTGAATAAACCGAGATGCCCACCCCCGTGAAAATGGCGAATTCAGGGAAAGGCTCCCCACGAGAGGTTTCCTGCGGACCACTGAGCTTCTACGGATTCTAAACTGTTTTTTAATACCTGCAGTTGAAGAGTCTGAGAATTTATTTACCATAAGCTTTGTTGTATTGTTTTTAATCATTCTATACACAACCTATGATTTCATCTATGCTATTTTACAAATGGAATATTTTTTATGTTACACTCTAAAAACAGCTGGGTTAAATGTTAAAGTGCTGGGTTATTTTATCTATTTATTATTATTTACTAGATTGCCTGTTATAAATACCCCAAATTAAATTAATCTGCTGTTTTAACCACTGCAGATATAGTTACTCAGCGGTAGTTTTCACTACTACTACTAATGATAATAAAACTGAATGGAGAAAGCGCAGTCAAAGAAATATTATTTCAGCAGAGAAGAAAATTAACAATAAGTGATCTCATTAAGGCCACAATGTATACGTTAGACACGCACATATTGTACATGTACGCACATACTGTACATATCAGGCCCACTAGCTAATGCGGGTTATATCCATGTTGTAATTTTATTCTTGATAAATTATTAAAAATCTTCCCATCATCAATATGTATCAAACTGCTTTCCCTGCAGGGCCTGGAGCCTATCCCAGGAGGCTTAGGGCACGAGGTGGGGTACACCCTGGACAGGGTGACAATCTATCAAAGAGCACACACACACACACATGCACTCACTCACATACTAAAGCAATTTAGGAACACCAATTAGCCTCATCTGCAGGTCTTTGAACAGTGGGAGGAAAGTGGCGTAACCGGAGAATACCCACCAAGCATGGGGAAAACATGCAAACTTCATGCACACAGAGGTAGGAATTAAGCCTGGCCAGGAATTGAACCCTGACCCTGGAGGTGCAAGTATATTTTCAGTTAAATTTGAATGTACTTATTCATAAGTTTCAGTTTAATATTTAGTATGAAGTCATAAGTCTTGAAACAATTAATACCATTAGCACTGTAACTTTGCCAGAGAGAGTTATGGATGGTGTAAAATGTCAAAATGTCAAAATTTTGATTGATTGCTGATTGATTGCTTATAGGTCAAAGGTCACCATAAGATCATAATTATATTGACCTCTCAAGGTCAAAGGTGCCATATGGAAGGGTCATTAAGGTGTTTAATGCCTTCTAAAAGTCTTTTTGACCAATCAGATTAAAGTAACTGATATCACGTAACACCCAGTTTCCTTTCCCGTGAAAGTAAAAGTTTACAAATGTTATTAAGGAACATTTATTATGTCATTAAGGAAGTTTGGTGTCTCCTTTCCCACGAGAGTAAATGTTTTTTAGTTCTTTCCTCCAGATATACAAAATGTCAAATTTTGATTGATTGCTGATAAGTCAAAGGGGGGTGTGTTAAGGGTAGGTGTCTCTTAATAGTTTTCACATGTTTAAGTCATTAAGGAAGTTTGGTGTCTCCTTTCCCATGAGAGTAAATGTATTTTAGTTCTTTCTTCCGGATATGCAAAATGTCAAATCTTGTTTGATTGCTGATAGGTTAAAGGTGGGTGTTGAGGGTAGGTGTCTCTTAATAGTTTTCATGAGTTTAAGTCATTAAGGAAGTTTGGTGTCTCCTTTCCCACGAGAGTAAATGTTTTTATTTCCTCCGGGATATACAAAACGTCAACCTAATTTTGACGGCTCAAGTCAACATATGGAAGGGTCATTAAGGTGTTTACAACAACCCTTGCTTACAAGCAACAATTGCTTATAGGTCAAAGGTCACCATAAGATCATAATTATATTGACCTCTCAAGGTCAAAGGTGCCATATGGAAGGGTCATTAAGGTGTTTAATGCCTTCTAAAAGTCTTTTTGACCAATCAGATTAAAGCAACTGATATCATGTAACACCCAGTTTCCTTTCCTGTGAAAGTAAAAGTTTACAAAAGTTGTTAAGAAAGTTGATGTTTCACACATTAACACTAACACACAATTAAATGTTTCCTAAACTTTTCTATAAAAGCATAACAGAAAATTAAATTTATGTTAGAATAAACTACATTAATAAATTAATGATTGTAGGGGAATGAGAATAATCACTGTGTCTGGAATAGCAATTTCCTTATTCCTCTGACTTAAATATTGCGTAATCAGTACAAATCGACAAAAATCATTTTTTACCTGATTTGCTTGTTCCTGTTGTATTAAAGATAACTATTTTACAAAATTTACTTTTTAGAAAACTAAATTTTCTTCACTTCACACCCCAGGAGATACATGCGGGATGCGCGTGGAGTTTGTTGAAAGGGGAATCAAACAGGTTTTCTCTCGGCATTGCGATTGGCCGGATCTGCGCGTGATGAAACCCCGCCTCCGCCTCTTCTGCTTAGTCACAAAAGGCATTTATTTTTTCAGAGTGTTCATCTAAATCTGTTGTTTTATCCACATTTTTAGGTAGGACTGTGACTATTTTGTTTTTTTAAAAGTTCTCTAACACTAGAGCTAAGGTGACCGTGTGTGTAGTGATTAGTAATAATGGAAGAAACAAAAGCTGTTCCGTGAATTGTCAGTGCACTCTGTGCCATGATCATTTTGTCAGGAATGGCATGCTTAACTGCTCCAACAGATCGGCTAAAAGTCTAGCTGGTTTTACATATGCTTATATATACGAGGACCATGTGCTAAAAACCAGGTACTGAAAAGAGTAAATTTATTTTCTGTTTGTCATAGCTGTGTTAGTGTTAGTTAACATCCATTATCAGATTAGGATGTAATAAAAGTTTAACCAGATATTTTTTCATGGGAAGATAAGGCTAATGTTTAATAGCATTGTTTAGAAAATGTTTAAGCCAAGTGTGTGTGTGCGTGCATATGTTTATGTCCATGCATGGGATTGTATTAATATCTGGGTAGGGAAACATTCACACAGGGATAGGAATACCTTACAGTTTTAATTTGATGTTTCACTAGACCCTAACATATAAGCTGAGTTAGCTCTCAATGCTAAGTTTAAATAACCGGTAATGTGAGTTACACAAAGTATTATCTTCAAAATTTTAACAAAAACTGATCTGAAGTAAACAAATCAGGAAATGTTCTTGGGTTGTTCTTGAGATTTTAGTGTTGTTGTTGTTTGTTTGTTTTTTCCTGTCACTAAACCTTCATGCTTGCAAGTTCGGTTAGCTAGGTGTAAATATAATGTTATTTTAGAAACTTTTCAGAAAACTCTTCCAAAAACATCTGAGGTAAAGTTGTTGTTCTTCTTATTTTTCTTCTTTGTCTTCCATTACAATATTTCTTCACATAAGTAAAAAGTAATTAGACTGGAATTTTAGTTACACAAATTGTTTGTAAAGAATCTAACAACATACTGTATCTGAGTCAGAAGTTGATACTGTGGAATGATTAGACTTGCTTCCTATGTCATTAAACTTACACGTATGAAATTTCTTTTAGGGTCTGTTAGTAAATGTTGTGAGCAATAATGTTATTTAATAATGTTTATTTAATGTTTATTTAGAAATAACATTATTTCTAACTAAATAATGTTATTTCAGAAAACCAGGCTTATCAAGGGTAAAACTTTTACTTTCACAGGAAAGGAAACTGGGTGTAACATGATATCAGTTGCTTTAATCTGATTGGTCAAAAAGACTTTTAGAAGGCAGGGGTTGTTGTAAACACCTTAATGACCCTTCCATATGTTGACTTGAGCCGTCAAAATTAGGTTGACGTTTTGTATATCCCGGAGGAAATAAAAACATTTACTCTCGTGGGAAAGGAGACACCAAACTTCCTTAATGACTTAAACTCATGAAAACTACTAAGAGACACCTACCCTCAACACCCACCTTTAACCTATCAGCAATCAAACAAGATTTGACATTTTGCATATCCGGAAGAAAGAACTAAAATACATTTACTCTCATGGGAAAGGAGACACCAAACTTCCTTAATGACATAATAAATGTTCCTTAATAACATTTGTAAACTTTTACTTTCACGGGAAAGGAAACTGGGTGTTACGTGATATCAGTTACTTTAATCTGATTGGTCAAAAAGACTTTTAGAAGGCATTAAACACCTTAATGACCCTTCCATATGGCACCTTTGACCTTGAGAGGTCAATATAATTATGATCTTATGGTGACCTTTGACCTATAAGCAATCAATCAGCAATCAATCAAAATTTTGACATTTTGACATTTTACACCATCCATAACTCTCTCTTTTGCCGCATATAAAATTGTACATCAATGGCTGCACTGCAATTAACCCCATTTCTCTTTTTTATTATAATTCATATAACTCTGGTCAGTTCTCACATTACCCTTTGTATACTGATTGTATGTAAGATATACAGTGTGTAATCTATAAGATGTCTTACTGTTACTGTCTCTATTGCTGCTGGATATCTGGAATTTCCTTCGGGATCAATAAAGATCTATCTATCTATCTATCTATCTATAGCATCTATCTGTCTTTATTCTTTGTCTTGAATTGTCCCTATCAGTTTCTTTGCCCTGCCAGAGAACAGAGTCAGACATCTGCGGTACTCTGGTGTCACTCGCTGAATCCACGCTGTTTGACTGCTTCCTAAATTTGTTTCTGCTGCTGTACAGAAATTTTCCCCAGACTGTACATTACCAAGCGCAGGGGCAGAAATCCTATTGCTCTCGTGCGTGAATGAAAGAGCGCTGGCTTTGCTTTTAATATAGCGTTTTACGGCATTGCGTTAGGTAAGTAGTTTCTGGGAAGTAGACTGCACAGGGAGCAGGAAGCACTCCACTGCTCTTTCTGTGATATCCCGGAAGACTTGAATTTTAGCGACCTGAATTTTATTACCTGAATTTTGGCAACCTAAATTTTAGTACCTGAATTTTGTCTACCTGAATTTGTAAGACTGAAAAATAAATTTTTTATTTATTTGAAAAATAATGAAGAATGTATTTTTAACACTTGAAAATATTTTTGACCTGCAATTTAGTAAGTTTAATATTTTTGCACTGAATGTTAAATGCTTGAATTACATTTTTCATTTGAAATAAGCAACGACAATAAATTGCAGTGGCAAAAATTTCAAACACTGTAAATGCTCTAAGGATTTTTTTCAATTCAGATCAAATTGCAATGCAGAAAAATTCTAAAATTTTTATTGCAACAAGTTTTTTTTCAGTTCATGTAATTCAACCTGCTATTTTGCTTTGAGGAATTTTGGCACTATTATACTTTCATAGAGAAACAATAACTTGCCTATTATCGATCATGCACTCTAGCGTGTGTTGAACACTTTGTATTATTAAAAGTGTACACTTAAGACTTTTCACAAAATTAATGTACATAAATAATATGCAGGTGCAGGTCACAAGCTGTTCAGAGCTTGAGTAGTGAGAGTGGAGGTGTTGGAGCAGAGCAGTGTAGTGCTGTAACAGCACCAAGACGCGAAACTGATATGCAGTCATGAACACGGGAGTGTTTGATCAGAGTCGTGAAATCCGTCCTCAATGTTGTTGAGCCAAAACGTGAAGCGGAGTTGTAATTAAGGAAACGAGAATCGGAGTTCAAAACCGTGCGATCCATCAGTGAAGGCGTAGAGCAAACACATTAAGCAGAGCCATAGCTGAGAAAACGAGAGCGAGAGTTCAAAAGCTGTTAAATCAGAGCGAAGAGACAAGTCCAAATCGTGAGATGAGAAACGGGAAAACGAGAAACCAAAGCGAGATGGTTGATAACATGAAAACAATGAAAAGAAACGCAAGAATTTTGAGGTGAAGAAACACACAATAATCTGGCAATGAGATAAAGTGCTGCGCTTCTTTATAAGCCTGAGGAAATAAGCACCGGATGAGCACCGTGATCTGGGGGCGTGTAAGAAGACATGATAGCGTGGGAAAACATGACCACGTAATGAGGAGCATGACAGCGTGGGAAAGGAAATGTCAAAGATGAAAGTGGTCTTTGAACAGCGTGAGTGAGCAGAGAGTGAAGAGAGAGAGAGTAGCATATAACCATAGTGAGATTAGAACTATAAGTATTGTTGCCATAGTAAGTGCCAGAAACATTAAAAGGCAAATATACAGTAAATATCGTTTGCTTTAGGGCACTGCATTTTGGTATGATTATGCAGTTGTCGAATATATGTACTAAGGTAGGTGGCTTGTGAAACATATTTGACAATTTTGCTAGGTTATTTACCTATAAATTTGAATTGCTCTTTTGACTTTCATCTGGAGAAAAATATGTGTGCTATAATACTGGAAATGTTGAACTCATCATTTTGCTGGTTGTAAAGGAAGATTTCGAAGAACATATTATGTGGTGCGGGATGGAGAGCTGCACCACGAGATGTTTTGATGTGCAAGAGCCCTAATGCAGGGCTTCTGAGGAGGTGAATGAAACAGGAGTTTGTGAGAGTTTATATGACAGGCACAGGAAGACCTTTCCCTTTGGACATATGGTAGAGATAGCGTTTTTGTCTTTTCTTTGTACTTTTATCTAAGAGCACACGCTAAACTGATGTGTTTCGCTTGCTCTCACTTTCTTTCTCTCCCTCTCTTGGGGAGGCAGAGGCTTGGTATTTGCCTCTCTCCCTCTCTTAAGTGAGCTTGTCTGTCTATCTTTCTTTCTCTATCTTTCTTTTTCTTTTTTGTTTCTTTCGCTTTGTCTTTGACTTTGGCCCTGAAACCTTACCGGTGCTACCTAAATGATCGCAGATACCTAAGTGCCGAAGTATCAGGACCCTCAATCACTCCGCCAGATGAAGTGCATTCACGCTGATTGTGGCGTTGCCTCGCAACCGCGTGTTTAAATGGCTGCGCCTTTGCCTGTTCAGAACTCCGCGGGGTAGCAGTCTGCATATCTGCCCGTTCCAAACAGTGCAAATGATTTTCGCTCTGCTCTGCCCCTTGTGAGACCTGCATTGTTACACATATTTTTGTGTAAATTTTATTGTACAGTGCTCAAATTATTGATGTATTTACACAGATCGTGTCACAGTTCTCCAAAGATGCTGTAATGTTGGTGATGAAAATGATGATGATGATAAAGAACAGCTGAGCTACAGTGACCAAGCTGATGCTGAAAGTACCAAGGTGAAAGATGCAGAGCCACCTGATATAAAAGACAGTCTAATGGGTATTTTATTTGTATGCATTTATCATCCACCTTGCTGAGAGAAAAGTGATTGTACTATGTGTTTATTTTGTAGTTTATCATCATAATGGTTACGTATATATTTTCTTAGTCTGTAATAATTTTATCACAAATAAAATTAATAAATTTCTGGAGATATTAATGCATTTTCTTAATAGTGGCAATGATAAAAAGAGCTTAATTTGCAACTTTTCCATTATATACTGAACCAATGTTGGGCCAAACTTGTAATTATCTACTGAAACAGCGCTGTGTCAACGTTGGGCTAACCTATATTTGGCCCCACCAGTGAGTCAACATTGGACCAGTCTCTGATGCCAATATTGGCCCAATGTATGCACTGCCCTTCAGCAGTGTGTTATCTGCATATAATTAGTATATCCTTGGAAACTGTCACATGCCAGTAAATGTGAACTAAATTTCTGTCATGTTGTCCAGTTCAACTCCGCATAAGGCATTGTAAAACTTCTTTGTATTTTTGATTGTTTTAGATGTCTGTTGCTTGAGAGTTACACTAATATTTATTGCACTGATTGTTTCTATTTCTTGAGGCTTCAGGGACTTTTGGGACTTTTAAACTTGAATCTATAACAATAATTGGTTAGAGATTATTACCTTTTATAGTTGCTTTCCATACAGGCAGTAATTTCCTCTCTTATGTATTGTACAGGTGAATAAAAGAAACTAAACAGGAGTTCATTCTCCCCCCCCCCCCCCCCCCCCCAGATTTGCCATGTACCTTTGAGATCTTTTGATTATGTTTTTGAGTCTTTTGTCCAGTAATATTGTTGTTTGTGTTGAGAAATATTTTCATAAATGGAGTCAGGTTCCTAGAGTAGCTTTCATTTTTTCAGTGGTTCCACCAGGTGAGATTCGCTAAGTCATGTACATGCATTCCTATAATGCTGTACACATCACTATATGTTGTGTTATGTATATGTATATGTTCAATTTATATGTCATGCAACAGTACAATTCATTTAGCTCTAAATGCAGCTGCAACTTTTAAACCAAACTATGTGGTATAATTGTAATTGTATAATTGTGGCGCAGTGGTAAAGTGCTCGCCCTATCATCCGGAGATTGTAAGTTTGATTCCCAGGTGATGCTGTAACCGCTCTCAGCCAGATATTATACAACTGATAAAATGTGTGTAATGTTTCATCTTAGCTATGATTGTCTTGTTAAAAGAACAATTACATATTAGAATAAGCACATTAATATAAGGCTTTCATGGTAGTTGTAAATATGATCAACCAATCAATTAATAAATAACTTCTGAATAAAAATTCCATGGACGTGTGGTATAATTCAAGAATGGAAAAAAAATATTAGGATCCAAATATACCAGGCTAATTAGTCTTCTAGTCATATCCTAAAAGACTTTAACCTGTAATTGCAGACAAAGCATTCAAAACATGGTGAAAACAGACAAAACAAGTGTGTTTTTTTGTTATCTTCTGGTTGATTAGCCTTTGTTTTGCAAATAAATTACGTTTTGTACCTTGAAATGTTATACATCTCATGTTAATCAAATGGCTATAAACAGTAAGCAGTTCAATCAAGCAAGTCAATCATGTTATCTTTTCCTTTTGATGGTAAAATGTTACAAATTTAAAGAGAGTAGGGGTACTAGGAGACAACAGAAAACATTTATCTGTTGTGTGGTTAATAGAAAGTAAGTGAAGTCTTTCAAATCAGTAAATATTTTGACTCTCAGTGTGAATCTTCATAATGCCTCACTTGGAAAGTTTGCTGATCACTCTGATTAAAGTCCCATTCTCATCCTTTAGGCGCTGGTTATCTGACTTCAGTTCTGTCAAAACCTAAGAAAATTCAGAAAGATTTTAAATACTTAAATAGACACTGGCAATCTTTAAATAGTAAAGCAGAAACAATCTTTAAGCGACTACTAAATACCTATCTATTTCATAAATTACTTTGAGTAAAATACCCAAACATTCCAAAAAGAAGAAGAAGAAGAAGAAAAAAACCTTCAACTGTTGGTTGTTACTAGTATCCTAGTAACCAGTGTAAGCGTCTAGCCAACTTCTAGAAACGTCAAAGCACTTTTAAGTCACTCTGAATAAGAGCATCTGCCTAAATGTAAAGTACAATATAACTCCCTAAAATAAGTATTGTTACAAAATATGCATGGGATAAATTCATTGTCATTGTTATAAAGGCTTCAGCTGTTGTGAAAAAAAATCTATATATTTCATAAAAGCTTCAAAGTCCAGATGTTTTCTTAGGGACATACTAATTTTACAAGACAAACTTGTTTTATAAATGATTAGTTTTGTTTAAGCCCTCCTTCATTTTGTTGTTTGAATTTTTAAGGCCTGAAATTGTTTGGTCCTCACCACCATTTAAACACACAAACAAAAAACAAAACAAATGATGTCAAAAACAAATTAACAAATTAGGCCAACATTCATGAACCAGATCAAGAAAAAAAAAGTACACCTATTAAGAGTGTGCACCCATTATGATTTAACAATCATTAACAGAGTAATTAGCAGCCAGCTGTGACTAATGAAATGCACAAGATTATTTAAGTTTTAGGAAGTGTGAATAAAAACTGTTTTGTATTATAGAGCTCTCAGATGAGGGTCTACAGCCATGACCATAGAAAAACAATTGTTATTGCTTGTCATTTTAGAAATGATTACATTTTAAAATTTCTGTTAATTAAATTTGTTTACATAAATTGTTGAGGATCAAGTCAACAAGTTAAATCAAGTGAAGCAGGAGAGATGGAGGTCTATCGATTTTGTTTAAAGGAATACAATGAAGGAATGAAAACCAAACTTAATCATTAATCTATCTAAACTTAATTGTTAGTCCATCAATTTTCTCTAGATGTTTATACAGCTGAGTCACTGTGTAACGGCCACTACGTTATACCACTGCACGTATGTATGCCTGTCTGTTGTCCTTTTAAGGTGTGCCGCCCCGCCCCCAGAGTGTGCGCGGAGCAGGTGCGCGAGAAGAAGAAGACGGAGCAGGTGCGCGTGTGCGGCTCTCCTCCCAAAACGTCTTACACTCTTGCACTTTTCTTTGATTTCACTTGCATTTTGTATTGTATTTTTGTGACGCTGAGAAGGCTGATAAAAGGTGCACTAAACGCAGTTTGGCTTTTGGCTCCTTCTTTTTCCGGCTATCCGGCGCAAAGCGTCACAATTGGCGCCCGAACTTCTAATTCTGGACTCGGATTTCGTCAACGTGTTCTGTTTGACAGCTGACAACTGATTTTTGGGTTATCTAGGGGGAAACGCTCCAATTTTTGTCTTTTCACTGACTTTTCTTTTTATTCCTGGAAGTTCTGGAAGTTTCATGCGACGCCGCATGGTGTGTGGGACGGTAAGACTAGCTTGCTAATGTGTTCTTCCACGTGTCGGGACGTGTTCGCTCTGGTATTGAACTCAGTACTATAACACTATTTTGTGCTCTGTTTTCTGTCGGACTCTTTTAATTGGAATTATTACCCGGTTTCGTGCTTCGGGCTTCGTTTTGGATTCAACTTTATTTCAAGTTGGCATAGACTTTAATGTTTTGTGAAGAGTTTACTGCGTGATTTTCATATTTTTCACCCACAAACTAACATTAACGGCTCATGTTATATTGCCCGTGGATATTTTTGCGAAACTGAAAGCTGAACTTTTTTTCAGTGAATATTTATTGCTTTTGAGGATTTTTGGATCTATTTTTGCTACTTTACTCGAACAGAGCTGTGCAGAGAAACTTCCACCGGTCTGGTCCGTTTTGCTCTCTCTCTTCTCCAACCTGAATTGAACTGCCCTAAACTCAACTATTTACAGTTTCTAATTACTTTATAGTGCATTTTCTATACATGATTTTTACATTTGTTCAACTGTGACATTTGAACAGCATGCTTGTGTGACCTGTTTAATTCTAAATTGTCCATATTGAAGTGAACATTGTTTATATTCGCCTGAAAATTTTCTTGTTATATATTCAACATTTTCTATTATTTCACATTTACATTGTCGTTTAAGTGACAGAATACATACAGCAATGGCTACTTACCCTGACTTTGAGTCTGACTCAATCTACCCTTTACCCGAACCTACCTGTAGACAGAAGCAGAGGTCGCAGAAACAAAGAAAAAGCTTAGAATCTCAAGTGGAAGCTCTAACAGCCGAAGTATCAGTTTTACAAAAATGTCTAAGTGATTCTCTTGAGTTGCAGCAGAAAGTATTGAGACGTCTTGAACCTTGTGGTGTTGATGCAACAGTGGGACAAAGAACACAGTTACCTCCAATGGCCAGCTCCACTCCGCACATTGCTTCGGACCGTGCGCCATATCAAGGTATGAATACTGTTGATGCTTGCGCAACAAATGTAACTTTCTCTCCACAATTGAATTCATCTGATGTGACCAATACCAGTAGAATTCTGGCATCTGTGCTCTATCAGTCAAGACTGGAGCCACCTGTGTTTACAGATGGACGTGTGCATCCTGAAGATTGGTTACAGTCTGTCAATGGGTACAGAACTTCACTTGACTTAAATGACACACAAATTCTCTTTAACCTACCTCGATTTTTGGGGAAGGAACCAAAGAAGTGGTTTTCCGTTCTTAGTTCGCATATCACTTCATGGACACAATTTTGTGAGTTGTTCAAAACGGTTTTTCTTCCATCTGATAACCAAGAACAAATCATGAGGGGTATCTTGGACCATTTTCAAACTCCTGAGGAGCCTTTCCCTACTTTTGTGGCTCACATGTTAAGTGAGTTCAAAAAATTGAAAACTCCGCCACCTGAATGTGAGCAAGTAGATTTAATCTGTAAGCACTCACTCGAAAAGTACAGAATTTCTCTCTATGGTACATCTGTTTCCTCCGGAATAGATCTCCTTCTTAGAGCACATGAGCTTCATGTTGTTTTGGGCTCAGGTGCATATCTTCCTGCCACAGTGAGAGACAAAACAAAGATGAACAAGGAAATCCACTGCTTCAAATGCTTACTTCCTGGCTTCACTTCTCGCACTTGTCCGAAATTTAATTCATATGCTGAGACAGATTCAGGTCTTGTTGAACCTATAGATACTCAAATGACGCCTACTCTTTCTGGAAGTTTAAACTTTCCGGAACATAGTGCCACACATGATGGACATTCCTCGGGCAGAAACTCGGGAAACTTCAGAGGAGGGAGTACAATTCGCAGAGGCAATCCTCTCTCCAAGAAATGACTCCGCCACTTTTTTCTGACGAGGATGAATCCTGCTTACATGTTCTGAGCCATGTTGAAGATACTGCGTCCCCTTCTTTTTGGAACACTTCATTCAGAGTGAAAATTAATCTTAACGGTCAAGTGTTAGAAGCTACCTTAGACACCGGGGCATCTCTTTCGGCTGTTCGAGCTGATATGGTTCAAACTCACCCTAAATTGAAGGCTAACATTAAACCATGGACTAATTCACCAATTTTACTGGCCGATGGCAGTACTTGCGATCCTGTTGGCGTTACCTGGTTGAATTTTGGATTCATGGGAGAGCGCTTCTATCAGCGTTTTGCTGTTGTTACACATCTGCCATCTATTTTGGTCCTTGGTATGGATTTCATGCAGCGTGCTTCTGTCACTATTCACATTCCTTCGAGAACAGTTGTTGTTGGGAACAATCTCTTGATTGCTGATGAAATGGAGGGCAGTGACATAAATGATTCAAGTCTGTGCCTCATGGATGTCTCATCTTCTGTACTTTCTAAAAAAATGGATGAAGCTTGCTTACGTTTTACAGAAAGAGAACAAATGACAGAAGTGCTTGAAAACCTTTCCGATCTTTTTGACGGACGCTTGGGACGTACGTCATTAGCCGAACATCACATTGATACTGGTAATGAAAAACCAGTTCACTTACCTCCTTACAGAACTTCTCCTGCAAAAAAACAGTCGATCGAAGAACAAATAGCAAAAATGTTAAAGGAAGGAATCATTGAACCCGCAGTTGGACCGTGGGCTGCCCCTGTCGTCATTGTTCAAAGGCCAGGTAGCGAACCACGATTTTGTGTTGACTACCGGGGATTAAATCAACTTACAGTTAAAGACTCATATCCATTACCGAGAGTTGATGAGTCCCTGGACTTCCTATCTCGAGGGAAATTCCTGACAACGATTGATCTCTCTCGGGGGTATTGGCAAGTTCCTATGGCAGAAAGCTCTAGACACAAAACTGCTTTTGTGTCACATTGCGGTCTTTTCCAATTCCGTGTCCTTCCTTTTGGGTTGTGTAACGCCCCCGCAACATTCCAAAGACTAATGAACAGTGTTCTGGCTGGCCTTATCTACAAATCCTGTGCTGTTTATCTTGATGATATCGTCGTGGCATCACCCACCTTCGAACAGCACCTTGAGGATCTGAAAGATGTTTTTCTCCGGTTAAGATCTGCAGGCTTGACTATTAAGCTAGCCAAGTGCCAGTTTTGCCGCAAAGAATTTAATTTTTTGGGATACAGAGTTTGTCCAGATGGTATTCTTCCTGATCAAGGAAAAGTCAACGCTGTTCTGAACTTTGAAGCCCCTGTGAATGTGAGACAATTGAGACAATTTTTAGGCCTTTCGGGGTATTACAGAAGATTCATACAGGATTATGCACGTCTTGCTGAGCCTTTGTTCTCACACACAAAAAAAGACAACTCTTTCACCTGGGACACCGCATGTCAAGAGTCATTTGAGCGTCTAAAGCAAAAATTGACAACGGCACCTGTATTGAGTTTTCCTGACTTCACCTTGCCTTTCTTTCTTCATGCCGATGCATGTGACGTTGGTCTAGGGGCTGCATTGATGCAAAAAGATGTGCAAGGTAGGGAAGTGGCGGTGGCATTTGCAAGTAGAGCTCTTCATAAATCTGAAAAACCCTATTCCACTCCTGAAAAAGAGTGCCTTGCAGTCATTTGGGCACTTGAACACTTCCGACCGTATGTTGAAGGTCTGCATGTCATGATTTTTACTGACCACAGTGGGTTGAAATGGCTGATGTCACGTCCAAATCCCACTTGTAGACTTGCTCGATGGTCTCTTCGTCTTCAAGATTTTGACTTCGACGTTATACATAAACCTGGTGAGCGTAACAAAGTACCCGATGCACTGTCAAGGAATCCTCTACAGAGTGATGAGACTCCAATGGACATACTACCAGAGTATGCTATAATCGGTGGACTTGAACTTCGCTCAGCAACAACCTTACCCCTTTCTGACCGTTCGCAAGTGAAACAACTGCAACTCAACGACCCAGTCACTGGTGATCTTCTACGAATAATAGAAACACCTCCCCAGTCAAATGGAATAGCAGAAGAACGTTCTCAGTTTTCAGTCCACGATGGACTACTATATTTTAATGATCCTGCATCTGCATGTGGTGTCCATCCTCTAAAACGCTTAAAACTGTACGTTCCCGAATCTCTTAAAAATACTGTGCTGCAATACTACCATGATCATCCAACTGCTGGTCACCTTGGAATGACTAAGACTTTAGCACGTTTGAAACGCAGATTTTTCTGGCCTAACATGTCGTCAGAAGTGAAAAAGTATGTCTTTTCTTGTAAGGTCTGCCAACTAGGGCCTCCGAGTGGCGCAGTGGTTAAAAGCGCTCGCCCTATCATCCGGAGATCGCTAGTTCGAATCCCGGGTGGTGCTGTAACCTCTCGCAGCCGGAGGTCCAGAGAGAGCTGATTGGCCGAGCTCTCTCAGAGGGGAGGGATGAGAGGTACTTAGTGCTCCCACATTAATCACGGCTCTACAGCCAATCAGGGGCGTCTGTGAGCTCGCGCAACGGAGGGAGTGGATAGCGCTGTCCTCCGAGTGTGTTACGCCGCCCCCAACGGTGCGCGAGCGAGCAGTTCGAAAAGATGCGGTCGGCTGGCGTCACGTGGTTCGGAGGAAACACGTGATAGTCTTCGGCCCTCCCGGCTGAGTGGTAGTAGTAGCCTTAATGTGGGAGCCCCCTAGTGATGGGGAGGAATTGGACACGACTAAATTAGGGAGAAAATCGGGGAAAAAAAAAAAAAAAAAAAAAAAAAAAGGTCTGCCAACTGACTAAACCGTGTCAGCGTAAGCCAGCTGGTCTTATGGTCCCAATACGTCCTCAAAGGCCTTGGGAGTTCGTCGGAGTTGACTTTGTCGGCCCTTTACCTCGTACTTCCAATGGAAATGCTTATGTCTTGGTCTTTGTAGACTATTTTTCAAAGTGGGTAGAGATTGTGGCAGTGAGAGAAGCAACAGCACAAGTAGCAGCCAGCAGACTGTTGAGTGAAGTGTTCTCGCGTCATGGAGCACCAGATTATCTTATTTCGGACAGGGGTTCCCCCTTTGTGAGTCACCTGTTTGAAAAAGTACTAACCCTCATGGGAACTGAACACCGTCTGACTACTGCATATCACCCACAGACGAATGCAACGGAACGGGTGAACAGGACGTTGAAAACGGCAATCAGGGCGTATGTTGGCAACAAACACACCTCGTGGGACAGATACATCCCTCAAATCTGTTTTGCCTTACGTACTGCTCCTCATGAGAGTACAGGACAAACACCGGCCATGTTGTTGTACGGACGTGAGTTGAACACTTCTTTGGACTTGGTAACTCAACCGAATGAAGATGAACTTGACATTGACATTCCTTACCTGGACCAGTTGCGTTCTTCATTACGGGAAGCTCATGAACATGCGAAGGCGAGCTTAGAAGTTAACCATGCCAAGAGAAAGGAATACTACGATAAGAAAAGACGTTGTGTTCACTATTCAATTGGTGACCTTGTCAGAGTCAGAAATCACCCGAAGTCTGACGCTGTAGCAAATTTCACAGCTAAATTGGCACCACTTTATTCTGGCCCTTACTGTGTCACTCAAGTCTTGTCTGATGTGAACTACAAGCACAGAAAGCTGGACACAGGGGAAGATGCGGGTGTTTTTCATGTCGTTAACATGCAACCTTTCCATACTAGACCTGAGAGTAGGGTTCAAGGGACAAATGGGTTTTTGCCTGACTCTGACGTATGTGCTGAAGAACTTGAGGGCGGGGCGTTCCCATCTGGTTATGTAACTTCTTGGTTGCCTGATGCATCAAACGTTACTTGTGATTCTTTGATTGACAACGTTTACAGTGTGTCCACGGGTGACGCCCCTGTAGCTAACTCTGACATTTCTGCACATGATCTTTATGACCATAGCTTTGATGATGCTAGACAAAGTCATGGCTACGACCTCAGACCTAGACTTGCTCCAAGAGTTACCACAAACTGGTCACAAAGGAAATGGACTAATGACTACCATACCGACAGACTTGACTTCAAGCGGTAGGGGTCATATTGACTTAAGGGTCTATGGTGTTAAGAGTGTATGTTTCATTACATATTTTTGTTATTTCTGATAACATTGTTCCTAATGTTCTCATGTTTGTTGGCAGGTGATGTCTGTCATTTCACTGCAAACTGTGACTTTGTATCCACTTGAAAGTTATATACTGCCACTTTAATAATCCTGCTCAGTAAGTAATCCAGTGCATTTCCTGATTCAGAGATCAAAAACAGAACTTGAGTCAGTACGGACGAAATGCTTCCTAATTGTTCCTAATGTTCATATGCATGTTAGCAGGTAAAGTTCATTACACAGCCTTGTAAGGTGTGAAACAATGTACATTTAAAATTTTTTTGTAGTTTTGTTTGGTCAGCATACACAGTGCTGCATGGGTTTTCCACTGACATGTTGGTATGTGCTCTTGTGGGTATGGCATGGAACGGATTTTTGTAATTCAATGTTTTCATGTATGGTGATGGATTTGCAACTGTCCTTATGTTGTGTATGGCTGAGGACAGCCTCTTCTCTGTAGGGGGGAATCTGTAACGGCCACTACGTTATACCACTGCACGTATGTATGCCTGTCTGTTGTCCTTTTAAGGTGTGCCGCCCCGCCCCCAGAGTGTGCGCGGAGCAGGTGCGCGAGAAGAAGAAGACGGAGCAGGTGCGCGTGTGCGGCTCCCTCCCGAAACGTCTTACACTCTTGCACTTTTCTTTGATTTCACTTGCATTTTGTATTGTATTTTTGTGACGCTGAGAAGGCTGATAAAAGGTGCACTAAACGCAGTTTGGCTTTTGGCTCCTTCTTTTTCCGGCTATCCGGCGCAAAGCGTCACAACTGGCAATCTTTAAGCAACGACTAAAGAACTATCTGTTTCTTAAATATTTGGGTTAATTCCACTGCCAAAGTTCATGTAGAAACGTATGTAGAGCACCAAGGACAATAAAATAGGGAAAACTGGAAACTGAAAAAAGCCTGTTCTCCTTAATAAGGCTGAAGAGAAAAAGAGTGAACTCAAAAGTAGAAAAGATTTTTTTTACTCTGAAGAAAGAGAACCCCAGAACACAGGGGTATGGCTAGATCAACAAGGTGAAACAAATCTGGCAGACATGACATTTTGTCATCTCTATGCAGCAATGCGGCTTTACGGAAACAAACAAAAAATGTAAGGAAAAATGTGTGAGAAAATATGTATAAATCAAAATGTTCAGATTGTCCTTGATGAGCAAGCCAAGGGCAACGATGGCATGGAAAAAAATCTCTCAGTTGGCAATGGGAAGTAACCTTGAGTGGAACCAGACTCAACAGGAAACCTATTTTTATTTGTGTTAGGACTGTGGTATCCTGTTTATAACGGAGACATGGCTACACCCACTCATCCCAGAAGTATCTATTGAGCTAATGGGCCACACAGCATTTGATTGGAATAGAAACAAAACTGTGGTAAGAGGAAGGATGGTGTATACCTTTATGTACATAACAACCAGTGTTGGGTGTAACACGTTAGAGCACTTGGATTACGTTTTTCAAACGAGTAATCTAACGTGTTAGGTCTGCCATTTAAGTACTCAGTTATTTAGTTACATTTTCAAAAATGTAATAGATTATTCAGAAAATTTATGTAATCTGTGAACCAGACAGTGATTCCGTTAGTGTGTGTGAAATCTCCCATGTTTTACCATTTACCGTTGTTATAGTTACAGTTATTTATATCCCAATGTCACGCTGCCAGCTCGCAAGTGTCATTCAAGAACTATTTCATCTTTGACATTTCCCTTCCTCGGCTTCTCCCCATGTTGTCCTGTTTTCCCAGGCTGTCATGTTTTTTTCAAACCCTCTTGGGTCCCCCTCCCTATGAGGCTCATTATGTAGTGACAGATTAATCCGGCCAACATGATGGACCAGCAGACTTCAACAGGATGAGGCTAGCCCTGGAGAGCCAAGGTGCTCTCCTCAGGAAGTAGCATGAAGAGCTCCTTACTAATTCACAGGCTGACGCCAACATCACCACCCAAGTTTGACAACTTCGGAGAGCTTCAACTCATGTCATAACCTCTGAACCCCCACGGGAGCAGTAGAGGAGTGGTGGGAAGGAACAGAACTTCCATTCCTAGTATGGACCTATAATAAAAATCAGGTATCTATGTACCAAAAGACTTAAAGCTTGTCAAGTTTGATGGCCTCTGTTCTTGATATTTAACTTTGTCCTGTCCCACTGTACCAGCCAGGCTTAAAGATTCCAGCTTAAAGTCCAGCTAGACACTCCTCTCCCATCAGTTGTCCTCTACCCAAGACCCCATGCCATATGGCACCATGCTTGCAGCAGTAGTACTAGACATAAAAGTAAAGAGTCATAGGTAAAGCAGGCATTGATTCAGGAAACCAGACCAAGTATTATTCATTCAGTGTTCATTCCCCTTCATCTACACTCCAGGCTTTCTTGTCACCTAGGATCCACTCAGACCCATTTTGTAATTCACCAAAGCTTCTGGTGGGTCACGTTGGGGGAGAAGTCCCCCATTGAAGGCCACATTGAAGTCCAGATTTGTGGCAGTGTGCAACATCTGTGCACACTGTAAGCATAACCATCAACCTCCGTCTGATCTTATCAGATGTGTGCCTCGCCATCCTTGGTCTTTCATTTCCCTAGACTTTGTAATGGGTCTATCCTTGTCTGATGGGAACACCTACATCTGACCGTCATTAATATTCCATGTGTTTAAGCTAATATGGAGTCCAGTTCATTATTGGAGGCTCAGGTAGAATGTAGGAAATTCCAGTCCTGACTATGGAGTGACTGTAGTCACAAGTCCTCAGAGAACAGTTGTATGCATCAGGACCATCTTCATGGTAAAGTGAACCATCCCCAGTTGCCACAAGCATCCCAAGCAGACCACACAGGGATCTATGTGATGAATCTCCAACCAGAAGCGGGGCACCAGGATGAGTCAGACATTTCCAGAGTGCGAATGTAATATAATATTGCATAGAAAGTAGTAATGATATTGTACATCAATCAGGGTCAAGCTTATCATTTTGATTCATACACATTGCATACAAACTTACTTCTTTTTATTGTGTAAAGCTGCTTTGTGACAATGTCAATTGTTAAAAGCGCTATATAAATAAAATTGACTTGACTTGACACCAGATGACAGCTCCCGAATGAAGGATGAAGAGTTATAGAGTTTAATTGCCACTGGTATAAATGACGTCCTGTGGCGATCAGTTTTAGACTGTGGTAGTCTCAGTCAGATTTTAATCTGCTACCCCAGCAGACTACAGCAGAAAAGATAATGCTGGAGACCACAGAATGGATCACATCTGAAGCATAGTTCTGCATACATTGAAGGACTTGGGGTTTCCTGAGAAAGTACAGGTGACTCTGGCCTTTTTACACAGCATCAGTGTTCTTTGACCAGTCCAATTTATTGTCAATGTGAATACCCAGTATTTGTAGCTGTCCACAACTTCTACCTCACTGCCCATGATGTTTATGGGGTTAGGGATAGGCAACAAGTAACAAGATAACAAGTAACAAGTAGGCAACAGGCAGCATCATCTGCAAAAATGGGTACATAGGAAATATACAGTATACATAGGAAAAGGAATCCCATCTCCACCAAAATGTATAAGGTGTCCTAACTGGTTAGGAGTAGCAAGGAATGGCATCCACAGAGGAACATAACATAGAAACATAGTTGACACAGAGTGACACAGAGCTCATAAAAGACATGTTTGGACAAAAATAAAATAACTTTTAAAAAAATTGCGTGCAGTATGTGGTCCAATAACATATTGGTTGCTGTCTCCACAGGTGACTGATACTGTACGGTTAAAGATGCAGCTTTGAAATCCATGGCACACATTAAAATAATCATATTTTATATACAGTAGAACCTCAGATTGCGAGTAATCTGGTTTGCAAGCGTTCTGCAAGACAGGCAAAAATTTTTAATCAATTTTGACTTGACAAATGAGTCAAGTCTTGGTTTACGTATACCGAGTATCATGTAGCACATGCGCTTCTTGTTTTGATCAGCGCCAACTAAGCCAATGGCACTTTGGAATTGTGGTTAATCGTCTCCCCAGTCTTAGTGCTCATCTCTCAATGGTATAATCAACATCTGTGAACGGGTCCTTGGACAGTGTGCCCCTCCTCGCCTCCTCTCGCCTTCACACACACACCCATCCTTCTCGCGCCTTCACGCACACGCATACACACACACTCTCTCTAATGGAAACACTTCACTGTCGCGGTAAAGTGCAGGTTAATTTGTTTTATTTTTACTTTACAGCAGTGATTCCTTTAGTGTGTGTGTGTATGTGTGTAACTCAAATAAGAGAGGAGGAAGTCTTACTGTGTACGCTGAGAAGAGGGAGAGCGGAGGGTCTCAATCCTCCTCTTCTCTTACTTTAGCTTCACACACATACACAAACACAAAGCGCCTGTGCACACAAACAAACACAAAGTGCCTGCGCGCACAAACACTAACGGAAACACTTATCTGTCGGGATTTATTTTTACATTTTCATAGGTATATTTGTTTTGTTTTTACTTTATATTTTGTATTAATTATTTTTATGTATTTATTTTTTGGGGGCGGCATGGCGTTGTAGTGGTTAGCACTGTCGCCTTGCACCTCCAGGGTCCTGTTTGGTTCCCAGCCAGGCTCGATTCCCGTCTCTGTGTGCATGGAGTTTGAATGTTCGCTTTATGCTTGGTGGGTTTCTTCTGGGTACTCAGGTTTCCTCCAAAGAAATGCAAAGACATGCAGATTAGGCTTATTGGCATTCTCAAATTGCCCGTAGTGTGTGTGAATGAGTGAGTGTGTGTGTGTCCTGCGATGGACTGGCATTCTGTTCAGGGTGTACCCTTCCTCATGCCCCAAGTCTCCTGGGATAGGCTTCAGGCACCCCGCGATCCTGAAAACAGGATAAAGCGATATAGTCGATGAGTGAGTATTTTTTGGGTCTGTGGAATGAATAATTTGAGTTTCCAGTATTTATTTTGGGGAAATGCAAAACAAGTGTTTTGATATAAGCCCACCTCCAGAAGGAATTATACAAGCCATATATATATATATATATATATATATATATATATATATATATATATATATATATATATATATATATATTATTTAAGTGTACAGTCGTGGCGTTTTGAGAATTACATAAATATTGGAAATTGGAAAAGTTGCTGCTTAAGTTTTTATAATAGCAATTTGCATATACTCCAGAATGTTATGAAGAGTGATCAGATGAATTGCATAGTCCTTCTTTGCCATGAAAATTAACTTAATCCTGAAAAAAACCTTCCACTGCATTTCATTGCTGTCATTAAAGGACCTGCTGAGATCATTTTAGTAATCGTCTTGTTAACTCAGGTGAGAATGTTGATGAGCACAAGGCTGGGGATCATTATGTCAGGCTGATTGGGTTAGAATGGCAGACTTGACATGTTAAAAGGAAGGTGATGCTTGAAATCATTGTTCTTTCATTGTTAACCATGGTGACCTGCAAAGAAACGCGTGCAGCCATCATTGCGTTGCATAAAAATCGCTTCACAGGCAAGGATATTGTGGCTACTAAGATTGCACCTAAATCAACAATTTATACTGTAGGATCATCATGAACTTCAAGGAAAGAGGTTCAATTCTTGTTAAGAAGGCTTCAGGGCGTCCAAGAAAGTACAGCAAGCGCCAGGATCGTTTCCTAAAGAAGATTCAGCTGCGGGATCGGAGTGCCACCAGTTCAGAGCTTTCTCAGGAATGGCAGCAAGCAGGTGAGCGCGCATCTGCACACACAGTGAGGCGAAGACTTTTGGAAGATGGCCTGGTGTCAAGAAGGGCAGCAAAGAAGCCACTTCTCTCCAAAAAAACATCTGGGACAGATTGATCTTCGGCAAAAAGTATGGCGAATGGACTGCTGAGGACTGGGGCAAAGTCATATTTTCGGATGAAGCCTCTTTCCGAATGTTTGTGGCATCTGGAAAAAAGCTTTTGCTGTTGCTATCAGTCAGGATTTGGCCCAGAAGTTGATTGAAAGCATGCCCAGTCAGTTGCAGAGGTCCTGAAAAGAAGGGCCAACACTGCAAATACTGACTCTTTGCATAAATGTCATGTAATTGTCGATAAAAGCCTTTGAAACGTATGAAGAGCTTGTAATTATATTTCAGTACATCACAGAAACAACTGGAACAAAGATCTAAAAGCAGTTTAGCAGCAAACTTTGTGAAAACTAATGTTCATGTCATTCTCAAACCTTTTGGCCACGACACACAACTGTTTATTTGTAATTCTCCATTATATGATATTATAAGCAGCACTTTTTATCTTTAGAGGAAAGAGTAGGACAGAATTTTATTTTAATTAATTGTGTTTATGCGTTTGTTGTGAAACTTAAAAAGTGATTCCGTTAATATGTGCTTATGCCAGTGTCAGAGAGATTTATTTTTTCCTGTTAAAACTGTGTTTCTGTGCCTGCGCGCACCAACGGAAACACTTATCTGTCGGGATTTATTTGTACTTTTTTAAAAAGGTAAACTGCAAATTAATGTGTTTTATTTTCATTTTATAGATTGTATTAATTATTTTTATGTATTTATTTTTTGGGGCTGTGGAACGAATAATTTGAGTTTTCATTATTTCTTATGGGAAATTATGATTTGGTTTACGAGTGTTTTTGGAACACGAGCCCACTTCTGGAACGAATTATGCTCGTAATCCAAGGTTCCACTGTACTTATAAACCTTTTGGAATTTCATAGTTTTCTGCATTAAATTGTCATTAAATGTGATCTTATCGCCATGAAAGTCAAGGGTATTGACAAATGCAAGGCGTCTCAAAAATCTTTTACATAATTTTAAATATGAATATCGGAGTAACTACATGTCCTAGGCAAACAACATAATAGATTTATTTATTAAAATTCCAACAACATATTTAAATGGATAGAGATTTTATAACTGATTTCACAAAGCTTCACAAATGTTTATGTGCACGACCTGTGACATGACACACGTCAAGTCGGTAGTACAGCTCCAATATATGCACTTTCGCAATGTATTGTGCTGCATATCATCAGAGAATTACATTTAAAACATTAAACTTAAAACATTAAACATCTGAGCAAGGATTGGCTACGTGTTTTCATATAATTTTCATATATCGATTGGCAACCACAGAGAACAGAGCTCAACCCTATTGAGAATCTTTTGAATGTGCTGGAGAAGACTTGGTTCACAGTGGTCTTACTCTCCATCATCAATACAAGATCTTGGAGAGAAATGTCAATGCTGTGACACTTGCGAAAGTTTAGCCAGCCAAAAAAAGTATGCACATTTCAGGAAAAGAAAAACTTAGAATATATTCATAATATATTCATATCAATATAATTTTAACCACTGCTCGATTTGAGAGGGGATGCGAGAGGATGGCATCCCCTTGTTGAAAAAAATAGCAAAAACCATCCCCTCTGTAAAACCACCATGCCCCTTATCATCCCCTTTAGATTATTAATGCTGTGTATTATGTAAGATTTGTCATGAAAATTAAATGTATACTCTCTACATATGGTATGATCATCTACAAACTAATAATGGCAATTAGCAAAAAATAATACCTAACCACCTTTCGTCAAACTGCTTTTTGACAGTTTTATTGCCCCTTTTATGACCTTTTATGACCTTTGATTTGACCTTTGAATGACCTTTTCGACGTTTTATGGCCTAGAGGAATGATAGAAAGGGGTAACGATGCTTATGCGTTAGACATCGTTAGGGGTAACGATGCTTATGCGTTAGACATCGTTTCATTTATTTATTTTTTTCATTTATTTTTATTTTATTTCTTTATTTCATTTATTTGTTTATTTCATTTATTTATTTCATTTATATATGTATTTATTTATTCATTCATTGTAAGGATTTGTTCAGTGTGTTTTTATTTGAAAGTTATGCTTGGTGAGGGGATACATTTCAGTGTGTTTGTGTTTAACTATTAAGACATGGAGATTTATTTATTACCAACAGGAGAACAGTGAAACGTTTAATCAGTGTGATTAAAAAATGTGGATCACTTTGAATAAATGGGGACTGTTGAACTTGTTAGTTTTTCAACTTACTTAAAGAGAAAAAGAATAAGCGTTACCAGAGAGTCAGAGCCCCGAGTCGCGGGCCCAGGGAATTGAAGAAGAAGAAAAATCGTCTCGATGATGCGACTAAAACGTTGTTGCGAGCATACGAGCGAACGAGTCTAAGAAAAGAATAATACGGGCGACAAAAGCCAGGTCTGCGGGTAAACGGTTTTACCGCGTAAGCTTGTCCGATGTTAAACGCGCGTAGCGCATGAACAGCGAGTTCTCGTCTGTAGTTTGTTGAAAGGGGAATCAAACAGGTTTTCTCTCGGGCGTTGTGATTGGCCGGATCTACGCGTGACGAAACCCCGCCTCCGCCTCTTCTGCTTAGTCACAAAAGGCGTTTATTTTTCAGAGTGTTCGTCTAAAACTGTTTTTATAACAATTTTTAGGTAGGACTCTGACTTTTTTTTTTTTTTTTTAAGTGCTCTAACACTAGAGCTGAGGTGACCGAGTGTGTGTGTAGTGATTAGTAATACTGGAAGAAACAAAAGCTGCTCCGTGAATTATCAGTGCACTCTGTGCCATGATCATTTAGTCAGGAATGGCATGATTAACTGATCCAACAGATCGGTGAAAAGTCTAGCTGGTTTTACATATGCTTATATTTATATACGAGGACCATGTGTTAAAAACCAGGTACTATACTTATCTTGAAAAGAGAAATTTGTTTTCTGTTTGTCATAGCAGCGTTGTAATGGCATAGGGGTGTTAGTTAACATCCATTATCAGATTAGGATGTAATAAAAGTTTAACCAGATATTTTTTCATGGGAAGATGAGGCTAATGTTTAATAGCATTGTTTAGAAAATGCCAATTGTGTGTGTGTGTGTGTGTGTGTGTTTATGTCCATGCACAGGGTTGTAATTAATATCTAGGTACATTCACACAGGGATAGGAATACCTTACAGTTTTAATTTGATGTTTCACTAGAACCTAACATATAAGCTGAGTTAGCTCTCAATGCTAAGTATAAATAACCGGTAATGTGAGTTACACAAAGTATTTTCTTAAAAATCTGAGCAAAAACTGATCTGAAGTAAACAGATCAGTAAATGTTCTTGGGCTGTTCTTGGGGGGTTTAGTCTTTTTTTTTTTTTTAGTCTAGTCTTTTTTTCTTCTGTCACTAAACCTTCACGCTTGCAAGTTCGGCTAGCTGTCATTGCATATAATGTTATTTTAGAAGCTTTTCAGAAAACTCTTACAAAAACATCCGAGATAATGTTGTTGTTCTTCTTTTTCTTCTAGGCTTTGTCTTCCATTACAATATTTCTTCACCTAAGTGAAAAGTAATTAGACTGGAATTTTAGTTACAAATTATTTTTGTAAAGAATCTAACAACATACTGTATCTGAGTTAGAAGTTGATACTGTTCAATGATTAGACTTGTTTCCTCTGTCATTAAACTTACACGTATAAAAGTTCTTTTAGGTTCTGTTAGTAAATGTTGTGAGCAATAGTTTTATTTTAGAAACTTGAGAAAAGAAGAAGTTCTTCATTGTTTAAGACTTGGTTCCTCTGCCACTAAACCTTCATGTATGAGAGATCTGTTAAGCATCAAGGCTATGTGTAAGTATAATGTCGTTTTAGAAACCTTTCTAAAGACTAGAGAGTTTCTATTAAACTCTTCTAACACATCTTAAGCGACATTTTTTTCCTAAAAACAAACAATGTATCTGACAGAGAAAAAAGCTGATATATTTTAAGGTTTAGTCTTGTTTTCATGTATATGTGTCTGTCTACATATGTGTATGATTGTGGAGATGTAACAAGAGGGCGGATTTAAAAAAAAACAATGCACAATAAAGTGATAAACTTTTGTTACAAACCTAAGTTAAAGTCAACGTTCTTCATGGTTTTGTACCGTTCCGCTATGTCTTTACTTTTGAAAGTTCGGGCAGCTAAATTTGAATATTAAATCTTTATATGCGTGGCAATTTTGACTACACAGTCTTCTTCGTAAACATTTAGCAACCTATTTTATTTGAGGGAATTGATGTTTTTTTTTCATGATTCCTCTGTCACTAATGCATGGATGTTCTGTCAGGGGTCATAGGGGTGAATAGAAGATAAGGGTTTAGGAGTATTTACTACAGGTAAGTGTCCTTGTGCCTGATGTAGTAAAAGCTTGGCCAGACAACTATGCATTCAAAGGAGATGCTAAACTTCTGTTAGAAACTTTTCTCAAAAATCTAAGGTAAAAGTCAACATTCTTTAGGGTTTTGTCTTGTTTTCCCTGTGTCACTATGCCTTCACTTGTGAAAATTCTGGTAGCTAAATGTGAATAATAAAGTTTATATGCTTTACAATTTTGACTACACAGTCTTTTCTTTTCATAAACTTTTAGCAACATACTATGGAACTGTTTACGGGGTCTGTCGCTAAACCTTCATGCATGAACGATCTGTTAAGCATCAAGCCTACGTGTAACTATAATGTCGTTTTAGAAACCTTTCTAATGACTAGAGGGTTTCTATTAAACTCTTGTAACACATCTTAAGCGACAGTTTTCATTCATGATGGTTTTGTCTTTGATTACATTATTTCTTCATCTATGAAAACCAGAATTTTAGCTACAGAATTTTTTTTTTCATAAAAACAAACATCGTATCTGAAAAAAAAGCTGATATCTTTTATGGTTTTGTCTTGTTTTCATGTATATGTGTCTGCGTACGTATGTGTGTGTTTGTGGGGATGTAACAAGAGGGTGGATTTAAAATAACAAAAAAACAATGCACAATGAGGTGATAAACTTTTGTTTCAAACCTAAGTTAAAGTCAACGTTCTTTATGGGTTTGCCCTGTGCCGCTATGCCTTTACTAACTAAACGTGAATATCAAGTCTTTACAGTATATGCGTTGCAATTTTGACTACACAGTCTCTTTCGTAAACATCTAGCAACATACTTTATTTGAGGGAATTTTTTTTTTTTCATGTTTCCTCTATCACTAACGCATGGACGTTCTGTCAGGGGTCAGAGGGGTGATAGTTAATAGAAATTAAGGGTTTAGGAGCATTTACTACAGGTGAGTTTATCACCTCATTGTGCATTGTTTTTTTTTTTGTTTTGTTTTTTTAAATCCACCCTCTTGTTACATCCCCACAAACACACACACATACGTACGCAGACACATATACATGAAAACAAGACAAAACCATAAAAGATATCAGCTTTTTTTTCCCTCAGATACGATGTTTGTTTTTATGAAAATAACTTTTCTGTAGCTAGAATTCTGGTAGTCATACGTGAAGAAATAATGTAATCAAAGACAAAACCATCATGAATGAAAACTGTCGCTTAAGATGTGTTAGAAGAGTTTAATAGAAACTCTCTAGTCATTAGAAAAGTTTCTAAAACGACATTATAGTTACACGTAGACTTGATGCTTAACAGATTGTTCATGCATGAAGGTTTAGCGACAGAGGAAACATGAAAAAACAACAACAACAATTCTCTCAAATAAAGAATGTTGCTAAATGTTTACGAAGAAAGACTGTGTAGTCAAAATTGCAACGCATATAAAGATTTAATATCCACTTTTAGTTACCTGAACCTTCTAAAGTAAAGGCATAGCGGCACAGGATGAAACCATAAAGAACGTTGACTTTAACTTAGGTTTGAAACAGAAATTTAATACCTCATTGTGCATTGTTTTTGTAAATCCACCCCCTTGTTACATCCCCACAAGCACACTCATACGTACGCAGACACATATACAAGAAAACAAGACAAAAAAGGACATCAGCTTTTTTCTCAGATATGTTGTTTGATTTATTTTTATGAAAAAATTATTTGTGTAGCTAAAATTCTGGTTTTCATAGGTGAAGAAATAATGTAATCAAGGACAAAACCATCAAGAACAAAAACTGTTGCCTAATATGTGTTAGGAGAGTTTAATAGAAACCCTCTAGCTTTGGAAAAGTTTCTAAAATGACATTATACTTATTCATAGCCTTGATGCTTAACAGATTGTTCATACATGAAGGTTTAGTGACAGAGGAACCAAGTCTAAATAATCAAGAACTTCTACTTTTACATTTTTGTTAGATGTTTTTTTTTTTTTAAGTTTCTAAAATAAAATTATTGCTCACAACATTTACTAACAGAACCCAAAAGAAATTTCATACGTGTAAGTTTAATGACAGAGGAAACAAGTCTAATCATTCAACAGTGTCAACTTCTAACTCGGATATGTTGTTGCATTTTTATGAAAAGTAATTTATGTAGCTAAAATTCCGGTGTAATAACTTTCATAGATGAAGGAATATTGTAATGGAAGACAAAACCAACAAGAACTACAACTGTTGAGTCAGATGTGTTAGAGGTTTTCAGAAAAAGTTTCTAAAACGACATCATACTTGCACATAGCTTGACGCTTAACAGATCTTTTAAACATGAAGGTTTAGGGATAGATGCCCCAAACAATTCCCTCAGATAAAGTATGCTGGTAAAAGTTTATCAAAAAGGAAAAGACTGTGTAGTCGAAACTGCAAAGCATATAAACTTTATTATTCACATTTAGCTACCAGAACTTTCACAAATGAAGGCATGGTGACACAGGGAAAACAAGACAAAACCCTAAAGAATATTGACTTTTACCTTAGATTTTTGAGAAAAGTTTCTAATAGAAGTTTAGCATCTCCTTTGAACTCATAGTTGTCTGGCCAGGCTTTTACTATATCAGGCACAAGGACACTTACCTGTCGTAAATGCTCCTAAACCCTTATCTTCTATTAACTATCACTCCTATGACCCCTGATAGAACTTCCATGCATTAGTGACAGAGGAAACATGAAAAAACCACCAACAATTCCCTCGAATAAAGTATGTTGCTAAATGTTTACGGAAAAAAGACTGTGTAGTCAAAATTGCACCGCATATAAAGATTTAATATTCACAATTAGTTACCCGAACTTTCAAAAATAAAGGCATAGCGGAACAGGGCAAAACTATAAAGAGCGTTGACTTTAACTTAGGTTTGTAACAGAAGTTTAACACCGCATTGTGCATTGTTTTTTTTAAAATCCACCCTCTTGTTACATCCTCTCAAACACACACATACGTACGCAGAAACATATACATGAAAACAAGACAAAACCATAAAAGATATCAGCTTTTTTTTTTTCAGATACGATGTTTGTTTTTATGAAAAAAAAATTCTGTAGCTAAAATTCTGGTTTTCATAGATGAAGAAATAATGTAATCAAAGACAAAACCATCATGAATGAAAACTGTCGCTTAAGATGTGTTACAAGAGTTTAATAGAAACTCTCTAGTCATTAGAAAAGTTTCTAAAACGACATTATACTTACACGTAGGCTTGATGCTTAACAGATCGTTCATGCATGAAGGTTTAGCGACAGACCCCGTAAACAATTCCACAGTATGTTGCTAAAAGTTTATGAAAAGAAAAGACTGTGTAGTCAAAATTGTAAAGCATATAAACGTTATTATTCACATTTAGCTACCAGAACTTTCACAAGTGAAGGCATAGTGACAGAGGGAAAACAAGACAAAACCCTAAAGAATGTTGACTTTTACCTTAGATTTTTGAGAAAAGTTTCTAACAGAAGTTTAGCATCTCCTTTGAACGCATAGTTGTCTGGCCAAGCTTTTACTACATCAGGCACAAGGACACTTACCTGTAGTAAATACTCCTAAACCCTTATCTTCTATTCACCCCTATGACCCCTGACAGAACATCCATGCATTAGTGACAGAGGAATCATGAAAAAAAAACATCAATTCCCTCAAATAAAATAGGTTGCTAAATGTTTACGAAGAAGACTGTGTAGTCAAAATTGCCACGCATATAAAGATTTAATATTCAAATTTAGCTGCCCGAACTTTCAAAAGTAAAGACATAGCGGAACGGTACAAAACCATGAAGAACGTTGACTTTAACTTAGGTTTGTAGCAAAAGTTTATCACTTTATTGTGCATTGTTTTTTTTTTTAATCCACCCTCTTGTTACATCTCCACAATCATACACATATGTAGACAGACACATATACATGAAAACAAGACTAAACCTTAAAATATATCAGCTTTTTTTCTCTGTCAGATACATTGTTTGTTTTTAGGAAAGAAATGTCGCTTAAGATGTGTTAGAAGAGTTTAATAGAAACTCTCTAGTCTTTAGAAAGGTTTCTAAAACGACATTATACTTACACATAGCCTTGATGCTTAACAGATCTCTCATACATGAAGGTTTAGTGGCAGAGGAACCAAGTCTTAAACAATGAAGAACTTCTTCTTTTCTTAAGTTTCTAAAATAAAACTATTGCTCACAACATTTACTAACAGAACCTAAAAGAACTTTCATACGTGTAAGTTTAATGACAGAGGAAACAAGTCTAATCATTGAACAGGATCAACTTCTAACTCAGATACAGTATGTTGTTAGATTCTTTACAAAAATAATTTGTAACTAAAATTCCAGTCTAATTACTTTTTACTTAGGTGAAGAAATATTGTAATGGAAGACAAAGCCTACAAGAAAAAGAAGAACAACAACATTATTTCGGATGTTTTTGTAAGAGTTTTCTGAAAAGCTTCTAAAATAACATTATATGCAATGACAGCTAGCCGAACTTGCAAGCGTGAAGGTTTAGTGACAGAAGAAAAAAGACTAGACTAAAAAAAAAAAAAGACTAAACCCCCCAAGAACAACCCAAGAACATTTACTGATCTGTTTACTTCAGATCAGTTTTTGCTCAGATTTTTAAGAAAATACTTTGTGTAACTCACATTACCGGTTATTTATACTTAGCATTGAGAGCTAACTCAGCTTATATGTTAGGTTCTAGTGAAACATCAAATTAAAACTGTAAGGTATTCCTATCCCTGTGTGAATGTACCTAGATATTAATTACAACCCTGTGCATGGACATAAACACACATGTACGCGCGCGCGCGCGCACACACACACACACACACACACACACACACACACACACACACCCACACACACAATTGGCATTTTCTAAACAATGCTATTAAACATTAGCCACATCTTCCCATGAAAAAATATCTGGTTAAACTTTTATTACATCCTAATCTGATAATGGATGTTAACTAACACCCCTATGCCATTACAACGCTGCTATGACAAACAGAAAACAAATTTACTCTTTTCAAGATAGGTATAGTACCTGATTTTTAACACATGGTCCTCGTATATAAATATAAGCATATGTAAAACCAGATAGACTTTTCGCCGATCTTTTGGATCAGTTAATCATGCCATTCCTGACTAAATGATCATGGCACAGAGTGCACTGATAATTCACGGAGCAGCTTTTGTTTCTTCCAGTATTACAAATCACTACACACACACTCGGTCACCTCAGCTCTAGTGTTAGAGAACTTTAAAAAAACTAAATAGTCAGAGTCCTACCTAAAAATGGTTATAAAAGAACAGATTTAGACGAACACTCTGAAAAATAAACGCCTTTTGTGACTAAGCAGAAGAGGCGGAGGGGGGGTTTCGTCACGCGTAGATCCGGCCAATCACAACGCCCGAGAGAAAACCTGTTTGATTCGAGAACTCGCTGTTCATGCGCTCCGCGCGTTTAACATCGGACAAGCTCATGCGGTAAAACCGTTTACCCGCAGACCTGGCTTTTGTGTATTATTCTTTTCTTAGACTCGTTCGCTCGTATGCTCGCAACAACGTTTTAGTCGCATCATCGAGACCATTTTTCTTCTTCTTCAAGTCTCCGGGCCCGCGACTCGGGGCTCTGACTCTCTGGTAACGCTCATTCTTCTTCTAAGTAAGTTGAAAAACTAACAAGTTCAACAGTTCCCAGTTATTCAAAGTGATCCACGTTTTTTTAACCACACTGATTAAACGTTTCACTGTTCTCCTGTTGGTAATAAATAAATCTCCCTGTCTTAATAGTTAAACACAAACACATTGAAATGTATCCCCTCACCAAGCATAACTTTCAAATAAAAACACACTGAACAAATCCTTACAATGAATGAATAAATAAATACATATATAAATGAAATAAATAAATGAAATAAAGAAATAAATGAAATAAAGAAATAAAATAAAAATAAATGAAATAAACAAACAAAGCATCGTTACCCCCCCCCCCTTTTTATCATTCCTCTAGGCCATAAAACATCGAAAAGGTCATTCAAAGGTCAACTCAAAGGTCATAAAAGGTCATAAAGGGGGCAATAAAACTGTCAAAAAGCAGTTTGACGAAAGGTGGTTAGGTATTATTTTTTATTAGCCAGTCAGAATTCAATATTGTAAAGTGCTGCCTCGCATTTTTTAAATGGCCAAAATAACAGTTTAAGCACAGCTTTATTTCCAAAAAGGTATGATACATACTCAGCAGAGATGCAATGAAAACAAAGGTTTCTGTTTAACACAGGAGTTTTTGAAATGACTGACAGCTTTAATGATTATGAAAGATGAGATCTTTACCCAATTTCTGTAATTTTATTCTAAATTTAGAGAAGAGGTTTTGTTTTTTCATTAGACTTTGTGGCTTCACCTACATGCTTGGGTAAAAATTTATTTTTAAATGCCATAATGGTAATTTGATGATTTGTGTGTGTGTGTGTGTGTGTGTGTGTGTGTGTGTGTGTGTGTGTGTGTGTGTGAGAGAGAGAGAGAGAGACTGGTGCATAGTCATACAAAACTATGCAATATTAAATTTAATTATTAAATAATTAAATGTAATTATTTAATTACTAATGTTTATGTAGATTTTTATTCTATTATAATCCTTCCTATATGAAAGCCATGGAAAGGATCAAATGATAGTTTTGACAATTGCATGTTTAAGTGCATGTGTTTTGTTTTGGTGGCTCCAGGTTGATTTGAATAAGATTACATTTTGTTAATAAAACTCTTCTTAACAATTTGACATATTTCACACTCATTTTGTATGGTTAGTTGTAGGTCATCATCGTCTCAGCCAAAAATAAAAATACTTAACCACACAATTCCCCTTGAATTTTTTTTAACGTATTTTTCCGTAATCTCCTTTCATGTTGTCATTATGGGATATTCTTAGTTGAATTTTGAGAAAAATAATATATATGTAAAATGACACTATGACTGAAGTGACAATGCAAGCAGCTTCTCCCAAAGACCCTGGCTACAGATGGCAGTATTCGCACTGGATGATAAGCCAAATGCTTCAGAAGAATGGATGAATATTTTCAAAAGCTCTTACCCTTAGGTCGGATAAAGTTTGACATTATTTGGTATTAAGGTCTTGAGCTATGGAAGGCAGTATGTGCTTTTTTATTTACAGTCCCTTTTATAAAATTGCAGATAACCTTCTGTACAAATTAATGTAAATGCTATGCAAATAATTGCTACTGCCTTTGCTCTGAGAAAAAAAAATCTCTTCTGTTAACCTAATCAAGATCCCCAGCATGTGAGAGTAAGAAGGAGGACAGGCAGAATTTTAGCTGAGCTTCACATTCGATTTTATTCATTTTTTATATACAGTATACAGTATATATTTGGAAAAGTCAACAAAACCAAAATAGCTTAAAAGAAATGCAATGTGTGCATTTGTCTTGCAAGCTCTGCGAAACACACTCTTTCTTTCTCTTTCTATCTCTCTCCTCGATTACAGGAAAGACTGAAAACACAAAGAAAGACAAAGTAATTAAACTTGCCTTACTGAACAACAGATGGGAATCATCACAGGCCCTTTTTCACAAAAACAAAGGGTGCACACTTTACATGAGTAAAGTAAAACAGTGAATACTGAAGAGAAAGGATCTGTTAAATGGCAGGCGACTACAACAGGGTAGGCCTACACATCATTCCCCTGGGTTCCCTTGTATTTACAGTCATGTTCAAAAGTTAGTACCCCTTCTTTAAAGTCTATGTGCCTTTGGATAAAAGCAATAAAAATCATCTGACCGTAGTGGGTCATAGTATTAGGCAAATACAACTTCAGAACTTTATAATATAACGTTTTCACTGTGCCATGTACCACGGACATTTAACATGCAGCCAAACAGAAAAAAAAAACATTTGGGCTATAGTAAATACAGCCATGATTTAATTTGGCAGAAATAACTTCTATTTATATAATAACTTTATTAGTTTCCCACATCACTGTAAAGGAATTTTGGGCCATTTTTCTTTATAACATTGTTTTAGTTCATTAAGCTTTGGAGAATTAGCATTTGCACAGCTCTCTTAAGGTCTCTTAAAAGTAATGGCGAATGGACTGCTGAGGACTGGGGCAAAGTCATATTTTCGGATGAAGCCTCTTTCCGATCGTTTGTGGCATCTGGAAAAAAGCTTGTCCGGAGAAGAAAAGGTGAGCGCTACCATCAGTCCTGTGTCATGCCAACAGTAAAGCATCCTGAGACCATTCATGTTTGGGGTTGCTTCTCATCCAAGGGAGTGGGCTCACTCACAATTTTGCCCAAAAACACAGCCATGAATAAAGAATGGTACCGAGACACCCTCCAACAGCAACTTTTTCCAACAATCCAACAATAGTTTGGTGAAGAACAATGCATTTTCCAGCACGATGGAGCACCGTGCTATAAGGCAAAAGTGATAACTAAGTGGCTCGGGGACCGAAACGTGTTGGGTTTGTGTCCATGGCCTGGAAACTTCCCAGATCTTAATCCCATTGAGAACTTGTGGTCAATCCTCAAGAGGCGGGTGGACAAACAAAAACCCACTAATTCTGACAAACTCCAAGAAGTGATTATGAAAGAATGGGTTGCTATCAGTCAGGATTTGGCCCAGAAGTTGATTGAGAGCATGCCCAGTCAGTTGCAGAGGTCCTGAAAAGAAGGGGCCAACACTGCAAATACTGACTCTTTGCATACATGTCATGTAATTGTCGATAAAAGCCTTTGAAACGTATGAAGTGCTTGTAATTATATTTCAGTACATCACAGAAACAACTGGAACAAAGATCTAAAAGCAGTTTAGCAGCAAACTTTGTGAAAACTAATGTTCGTGTCATTCTCAAAACTTTTGGCCACGACACACAACTGTTTAATTGTAATTCTCCATTATATGATATTATAAGCAGCACTTTTTATCTTTAGAGGAAAGAGTAGGACAGAATTTTACTTTAATTAATTTTTTTTACATTTACTACTTCCTCCGCAAGCAAAACACTCTCATCCTCTCTTTAGTTTTTCTTTCTTTTTGAAATCATTTTGACATTGACAGTCCTACACATCTCTATTATAGGGGCTTTAAACAGTTGTGATGGGTGCTGTTTGATTAGAATAACGTCATGCAGCTGTGTCACATATTTTGTCTGTGTGCATAAAGTACAACTGTTGCTGATTTCACCATTTGGCCTTTCTGTTTAAACTGACAAAAACCTGTAAAAACTACAACACCCAGCTTAAGAATAGGACACTTTATAAATACGTTTTATGTCCTACACCTATGTAGGACTATTTTCAGTCATACATTAAATGGACTTTGAGCCCAATTCTTTTTCATTCATTTTAACAGCAATTAATAAATTAATATGTACTTATTTCACATAGAACACTATATAGCACAATATTTTTTCCCAATATTTTAATCTTTGGCAATTAGAAAATGTGAACGATTGTACTCGACAAGGACTTTTTTTCATGTGGTGATGATGAATAAAAGAAAAATCATTGTAATTAAGATTACATTTTTTTTATTAAGTCAATTCAGCTTATAAAATTTGTCATAATCAAAATATCTTTAATATCTGAACTGTACACACACACACACAAAACACAATATTATGTGCCGGACTATTTTGTCCCAGTTCTGATATAATGATTGATATACAGTGACATGAAAAAGTATGTACAGTGGAACCTCGGATTGCGAGTAATGTGGTTTACGAGTGTTCCGCAAACTGAGAAAAGATTTTTAATAAATTTTTAATCGGAAACCGAGCAAGTATTAGTTTACGAGCGCCAAGTATCATGTATCACGCATGCGACTCTTATTTTGACACCGAGCGGCACTCTCTCACCTTTTCACCCCCCCCCCCCCCCTCCAATTTGACACCGACACACACACACGCACAGACGCTCTTTCGCCTTTTCACCTCCTCCCGACTTCACAAACACACAGAAACTCTGCTCTGTCACGATTCTTTTCAAAGGTAAGGTGCTGGTTCATTTGTTTTTTGTTTTTTTTACTTTACAGCAGTGATTCCCTTAGTATGGGCTCACGCCAGGTCAGAGAGATTTCTTTTTTCCCTGTTAAAACGGTGTTTCCGTTGTGTGTGTCTGTTTGTTGTGAAACTTAAAAAGTGATTCCGTTAGTATGCGCTCATGCCAGTCTCAGAGAGATGTCTTATTTTCCATTAAAACAAATGTTTATGTGCACGACCTGTACAGCTTTTTGTTTTGGCTACAGATGGCAGTATTAATAAAATCACATTCTCTCTCCTCGATTACAGGAAAGACTGAAAACACAAAGAAAGACAAAGTAATTAAACTTGCCTTACTGAACAACAGATGGGAATCATCACAGGCCCTTTTTCACAAAAACAAAGGGTGCACACTTTACATGAGTAAAGTAAAACAGTGAATACTGAAGAGAAAGGCTCTGTTAAATGGCAGGCGACTACAACAGGGTAGGCCTACACATCATTCCCCTGGGTTCCCTTGTATTTACAGTCATGTTCAAAAGTTAGTACCCCTTCTTTAAAGTCTATGTGCCTTTGGATAAAAGCAATAAAAATCATCTGACCGTAGTGGGTCATAGTATTAGGCAAATACAACTTCAGAACTTTATAATATAACTTTTTCACTGTGCCATGTACCACGGACATTTAACATGCAGCCAAACAGAAAAAAAAACATTTGGGCTATAGTAAATACAGCCATGATTTAGTTTGGCAGAAATAACTTCTATTTATATAATAACTTTATTAGTTTCCCACATCACTGTGAAGGAATTTTGGGCCATTTTTCTTTATAACATTGATTCAGTTCATTAAGCTTTGGGGAATTAGCATTTGCACAGCTCTCTTAAGGTCCTGTCACTTATTTCAATAGGGTTGAGGTGTCTGGACTTTGACTAGGCCATTTCAAAACCTTGACTCTTTTTATTTTTCAGCACTACTGATGTAGATGTGCTGGTGTGCTTTGGATCACTGTCCTGTTGCATGACTCAATTTTGATCAAGCTTTAGCAGATGGATTCATATTTGCCTCTGGAATACTCTGGTATAAAGAGGAGTTTATGGTTGACTTGCTGTCTGCAAGGTGCTCAGGTCCTATGGGGCGTAAAACAAGCAAAATCATCACCCCTTCACAGTGAGGTTTTTTTGCTTGACAGTGAGGTTTTTCTGCCCGAACTCTGTTGGGATTTCCACATGGGACTAGGCATTAAGGCCAAACAACTACGACATTGTTACAGATGGCTTGTGGTTACTTCAGATGGATTTTTGTAAACCTCAGTCATGATTCCATGTTCTTTTTAGACAGAAGAGGCTTTCTCCTGGCAACCCTTCCAAACAAATTATACTTGAACATTTAACATGCTGAGGCCTGATAGTGTCTGAGACATAACTCTTGCATTTTTTGGCATTTCTCTGAGCCATGAAAAAGTATTTGTCCCTTCCTGGTTTTTATATTTTTTTGCATATTTGTCACACTTAATTTATTTTGACCATCATATATATATATTATACAAAGATAACCCAAGTAAATACAAAATGCAATTTTTAAATAATGTTGAAATTTAATTTATTAATGACCTGTCTGGTCCTGCAAAACCTTTCTTTATGAAAATGAATACATTTTTTTATTGAAAATGAAGGGCCGTTTTAAGGTCATGCCACAGGATTTAAGTTCAGACATTGACTAGACCACTCCAAAACATTCCTTTTTTTTGAGCCATTCAAATAAGGTCTTGCTGGTGTTTTTTGCATCATTGTACTGCTGCATAACCCCATTCATTTGAGCCTGAGGTCACAAACTGATGGCTGGAAAAACTCCTTCGGGATTTTTTGTTAGACCACAAAATTCATGGTCGCCAGGTTGTGAAACTACAAAGCAGCCCCAGAGCATCACACTACTACCACCATGTTTGACTTTTGAAATGATGTGCCTTTTATTAAACGCTGTTAGTTTTAAGTTTTAAGTGCGGGACACGCACCTTTCAAAATGTTAAACTTTTACCTCATCATTCCACAGGATGTTTGCCCAAAAGTCTTTAATCATTCAACATTTATTTATATAACACCTTATATAACACCTTACAGCAACCTAAGTTGAACCAAAGTGCTTCACAGCATATTAAAAAATGACAATAAAATGGCAATAAAATATACAAGACAAAATAACCTTGAACAAGGGTCCACTAGTAAGTTTCGGTCAGCAGAATGTAAAGCTCTACTTTGTAGATAAAAGCTTATTGTCTCACATACATAAGAAGGTGCCAGACGATTAATTGCACTAAAAACAAACATTGAAAGTTTAAACTTAAAGCTTAAACTGTAAGCCAGTGGAGAGAATACAGAATTGGTGTAATGTGATCATATTTACAATTATTGGTCAGCATACGAGCCACCGCATTCTGCACAAGTTGTCGGCGATGCAGACGAGCTTGAGTGACTCTAACATAAAGAGCGTTGCAATAGTCTAGCCGCAAACTAATAAAAGCGTGAAAGGCTTTCACCGGGTAACTCTGATTCAAAACAGCTTGACCTTTGAGAGGAGACGAAGATGGAAAAAGCCTGTCTTGACAACAGGGTCAATGTGTGTCTAAAAGTTTAAAGTTGTTGTTGAAGTCATCCCCCAATTTTTTGACTGTTTGGCTAAATTGAGGGAAAAGTCTTGGAGATAATCACTGAAATCTGAGATATTTTTGGGCAAATATAAAGAAAAAATTTGTATTCTTTTTCATTAGCAATGCCTTGCAATTTTTCCCAGTGTCTTATTCTTCTCAGTTCTTTTGTTGAACATTGAACACAGAGTTCTGAGTTCTTTTAAGAGCTCCTAGATGAGTCATCATTGTGCTGTTTGAATAATTTTGAGTAGGCCAGAAGGTTCACTGTATTCTCCATTTTGGATAATGGTTCGCTGGAATCCTGGAGCCTTAATTCAATTAATTTCCTGGAAACTGTGTAGAATTCAAAATAATTAGATTGTGCCTGATGAGCAAGCAGAGGACGACGGTGGTAGGGAGAAATTCCCTGAGATGGTAATAGCAAGGATGTTAATCGGAACCAGACTCAAATGGCCACCCCTTCCTCATTTGTGTGATAATGGATAGCAGGAATTGTTGTGTAGTCATACTAAGCAGCTGGAAGTTCAATATAACAGATGATGGCTTTGTAACTCTTTCCTACACAAGCAAATTTCTTTGTCATCAGTTCTTGAATTTCTTTACATCGTGTTGTTATAGTTTGCTTCATTTTGTCAGACAGGTTCTATTTAAGTTATTTCTTGATTCTTGGGTGTGGCAAGTGATGTGGCATCACCATCTGGTTTGGGAATTGTGCCATCTCAGACCGCAAGACCCTACAGTGGATAGTGAGGACAGCTGAGAAGATCATCAAGGTCTCTCTTCCCTCTATTGAACACATCTACTGTACACCACATGCCACATCCGTAAAGCCACTAGCATTGTGGCTGACCGGACACACCCATCACACACACTCTGCACCCTCCTGCCATCTGGAAAAAGGTACCAAAGCATTTGGGCACTCACATCCAGACTGTGCAACAGCTTCTACTCACAAGCCATCCGGCTACTAAACACAAAGGGACTGAACTGATAAACACACACGCGCAAACACACTAATCAACAACCATCTCACCTCAGGTGAGTGACATCTAAAAATTGTTCATACCTACCTGAAACTGCACTTTTTGCACATTATTTTTTACTGTTATTACTGTTATTTGCACAAAAGTATTTTTCCATCATTGCTGCTACTTTTCAGGAATGTTTAATGTTTACTGTCCTACCACTACCTCAACTTACTACCTCATTACTACAAAAGTATTGAACGTGTCATGTTGTAGTGTTGCCACACTTGTTTGCACATTTGTACGTGCAGATTATGTTGTCTCATTTGTATAGGACTAGATACAGTCAACCGGAATAATGGTTTTACCGCCGCACCTCACAGCATTTGGGTTTGTGCGTTTGCTGGCTTTTACAGCTGAGTGGCGCTGTATAACTATAGACCAACGCCTCAGACCTTAGTTCATTCTCTCAAGGATTAATGAGCCGCAGCTCCTTTAGAGCTGCACGTAGTAGCGGATAAAATCAAGTGAAACATTGTAGTTAAACGAATTCATAAGCACAGTACTAAAATTACAGTACAAAAGTAGAATTAAAATTAAATAAAATCTTATTAGGATCAAATTTAGGCAAAGTAAACGTTAACACACACTGTAAAAAATTTATCTGGAGGGTATTAAATACAACCCATGAAAATCAGTTATAGTTTACTTAAGTTTATGAGTTAGCAAACAAAATACAACATAATGGGTATATTCTACCTATACTATCTATTTTTTAAAGGTAATGACTGCAACACTAAAAAAATAAGTAAAATATACCACAAAATATTAGCTACGGCACCATAAAGTGCGCATGTGTCAACATTCAGGTGGGAATCGCTGGATTCATCATTTTCCGTGTGACTGGCAACGGCTGTGGAACCACGATTAGTTGAGCTACAGGTAAGTTTTAATTTAACTTGTTGAAATCATGATGAATGCAAATGTTAAATTGTTTTAATGGTAAAATCTAACAGAAGATTAGTAATTTCCACCCTTTCCTGTCTCTGTTGACACCACAGTCTAGTGTCAAATTGACAAGCTTTTAGGTGGAACATACAGTATACACTCATGTCAGTAGCACCGAAGCACGATTCACTGAAAACACACATGTTGCAAAAGCTCTGCTTCTCAAGCCTCCGCTTCACACGGGCGGGAAACAAGCTCAGATATATTCGGCGCGATTAGTGTATCTTCGGACACTGTCACTAATGAGGCGCGCAGGCTGTGATGATGTCATTTTCACCATACACACCTCACCTGACAACACGAGAATATTATTAATGATATTTTAAAATAAAGAAATCAAAACATTTAATACATTTGTGCATTATTTTAATACATTAATTAATTGAGCCAAATATCGTCTTGATATCGCCATGCGTAAGCGGCTGAGGTTGCATCTGTTAAAGTGCGTATACACGGCTGAGATTGCACTGTCTCTGCTGCCAGATCCTTCTCTACAGAACACCTATGATGTTGCGCATGCGTGACTGATCATTCCCGAATCGACTTGTTTTCCATACGGGGTCACATTATTCAGGTTCGGTCAAACGCGATGCATTGCGATACACAAGAGTTGATGTTTAAACGAGGCGTTCTGAGCAGTACAAAACATTAGCTGTCATTGTGGTGTGTTAGAATGTTTTTGTAAGGTTATCTTGCATTTGTCTATTGATATATCGAGTGTTGTGTCAGAAGGGATCCATTTATTATTTAATAATTTATTTATTATCATTTGCGCATATGTCCTCCAATTCCCGTAACTTATTTGCGCGATGTGCTTCATTTATGAGTAAAAAAATTTCAAACTTGTCCTGTGTCTTAAACAAGACTACTGTGATGGGGCATATGCAAGTGTTCAGCTAATCAGTCTCTGCGCACATGGCTAGCATTAATGTACAGCGATAATTGCTAACTACAAAAAGCAAAATATGTAATGTTTATGTTCCTTATATGATCTTTATGTTTTGTGACACTTCGTTTTATTTGAACTCAGTTAACTTGGATGTTTAGATACAGTTGGTGAAATTATTTTGCAAAATGTTTTAAACCTTTAGTAAGTTTGTATAAAATGTAAAAAGCAACCTAAATGCATATTAATATATATCATGTACAATTCATTTACATGAGTGTGAGCAAAATAATTTAAAAAATCAATTTCTAACTTTTTTCCCCATGGATTTATATGAAGAGAAAAGTATTCATACCAGGTATCAGGTATCCAAACTAAACACTGAGTCAATAGGCACTGTAACATAAAAATTGCCACTTAAAATTGGCATAAAAACATTTATTAGGAATAAAAGATACATATTTCACCCAAATGAGGATGGGTTCCTCTCAAGGTTTCTTCCTATTACCATCTCAGGGAGTTTTTCCTTGCCACCGTCGCCCTCGGCTTGCTCATCAGGGACAATGTTATCATTTTGATTCATACACATTCACAGTTCATACAAATAATTCATACTTAATTCTTTTGATTGTGTAAAGCTGCTTTGCCACAATGTCAATTGTTTAAAAGCGCTATACAAATGACATTGAATTGAACTGAATATTTAAAAAATGTATAAAAGATAAATATAAAAAAATGTGTATATACGTGTTAGGAACCTCCATTAGAGGGCACTGTGTTCATGTCTGTCTGTTTGTAGTTTTTGTTGGTTGACTCAGTTTCCCAGAAGGCACCTTGGTCAGGTGATAGGGCTCACCTGAACCAAGGAGGCTCATTAAACATCTTATAAATAGCAGTTTGTTCTGGGAAACTGGGTCGAGCAGTATCCTTTATCCTTATTGCAGTCAAGTGGGCATTGGTTTGGTTTGGTTTGGTTTGGTTTCTTTAAGTTTATATTTTGGTTTATGTTTTGTAACCTGTGTTTTTTAAGAGAGCTCTATTTTTGGTTTGTTTTATGTTCTCTTTGTGTAGATGGATTCATGGAGCTGTTCTGTTCAGTGTTTAGTTAGGCTGTGTCTCCTCGTGTGTAAGTACTGTTCTGTGTCTCCCCAGTGTCGGCCTTCTTGTGTAGGCCTTTGTTTATAGATCCCCTTGTCTGTTTAGATATGTGTAGCCACATGAGTGCTTAGCTGCTAGTAGGCCTTGGCTGCTAGTAGGGTTAGCCCCTAGTAGGGTTAGCCTCCAGTAGGCTAGCCTCTAGTGGGATTTATTGCTAGTGGTTCTGCTCGCTAGTAGGTTAGCCGCTAGTTTGGAATAACATCATGTGTGCTTTGCCTTTTGTGTTCTGGTCCCCTCGTAGGTCAGTACTAACCCGATTAGCCACTAATTCAGTTAGATACTAACCTGGTTAAGTCATCATTCCCTTCATCCATATTCCATGTAGCTACTAACCTAACTAACCACTAACCCAGTCCTGTCTCTGTGAACCTGGTCCTGTCTCTAGTCTGTGTTCGGTCCCATGTCTTGTTTCGTCTCCAGTCCTGCCCCCATCTCCAGTTCCCGTCTCGTCCTGTCTTGTCTCTGGCCCCTTTGTGTCTTTAGTTAGCTCCAGCTAATGTTTCCGTATTCCAGCTCCTATTTCCATATTCCAGCTCCTGGTTTCCGTGTCAGCTCCTGGTACCCTGTGTCAGTCCTTAGTCCCTATGTCTGTTTAAAGAGCCCTAGTTATAGTTTGATTTTGTGGTTTTGTTCATTTGTTTATTGTCTTTATTGTTTTGTTTGTAAATAAAGACATTTTCTGTTTACAACCCCTCTGCATTCATGCCTACCCTACACGCCCACTGCAACATCATCAGCCGGTCTGGCCTGTAGTAACAGCCAGGCCGTGACAATACGACACATACAAATGTGTTTTTAAATGACATTAAAAAGGGCATTAAACAAGATTTGACAATACCTGTAGAAACCCTGTGTCCAGTTTGCTGCCTTTTATTGTTGTCAACATGGAGTTACATATTTTCTTATGCATGCATTATTTTTATGTAAAGATTTGCTCTTAATTAAGCAACAGCATGAATTACTGTACTTTATGGTATGCTACTGCTGGAAGGTATGAGGATGTGATCACTTTGTGATGAACATATTTAATGTAGACTTTCAATGCCATATACACATTGATCAACAAACCCAAACCAAAGCTCAAACTTTGTTGACACAAGCATGCTGTGAGACAACAGAATGAACCTCATTTGTTCTATTGTGTTAAGCAAGCATGCTTTAGCTTCCATTTGCCAAACCTGGATGCTGCAAACATTGTTTGCTGATCATTGTTTTCATGTGAACAAAATTAAATCTGTTTATCAAAGATGGTTATAGTTTTCTTCATAAGATTAGGATTAAACCATTTTATTCATCTGAATTTATTTTACAGATGGGGGACATTTATGACCGTTTTAAAGGTTCCTTAGTGCTGATTAATACAAAAACCTTGCTTGTGATCAAATAAAGCATGAACAAAGAAAACAACTGTAATTGAACAACAATAATTTAACTTAACTAATATTAATCTATTTGCTTTTTTCCCCCAACAGGAGGATGAACTTGATGGCTCCACCAATGAAATTGGTGGTAATTCACAATTCTACAGCTGAGGAGGACCCAACAGATGTGTGCATTGTTTTGGAGGGCACCAAAGTGCTGATAGGTTATTAAAACAGAACCACAACTTGCATACTGTCAATGGGACAGATTTATGCACTCGACATTGAGTACCCCAAATGCTAAAGTACACCTTTAAAGTGTTCCAGAAACTGTTTTTGAAACTTGATGGATCAAAAATGCTGAAGAAGGTCCAGAGTCTCAAATATATATATATATATATATATATATATATATATATATATATATATATATATATATATATATATACATACATACACACACACACACACACACACACACACACACACACACACACACACACGTGGACAAAATTGTTGGTACCCTTCGGTCAATGAAAGAAAAACTCACAATGGTCACAGAAATAACTTTAATCTGACAAAAGTAATAATTTAAAAAAATTCTATGAATGTTAACCAATGAAAGTCAGACATTGCTTTTCAACCATGCTTCAACAGAATTATTTAAAAAAATAAACTCATGGAACAGGCCTGGACAAAAATTATGGTACCCATAGAAAATACTGAAAATAATGTGACCAAAGGGACATGTTAATTCAAGGTGTGTCCACTAATTAGCATCACAGGTGTGTACAATCTTGTAATCAGTCAGTGGGCCTATATATAGGGCTCCAGGTAGTCACTGTGTTGTTTGGTGACATGGTATGTACCACACTCAACATGGACCAGAGGAAGCGAAGGAAAGAGTTGTCTCAGGAGATTCGAAAGAAAATTATAGACAGGTAAAGGTTAAAGGTAAAGGCTATAAGACCATTTCCAAGCAGCTAGATGTTCCTGTGACTACAGTTGCACATATTATTCAGAAATTTAAGATCCATGGGACTGTAGCCAACCTCCCTGGACGTGGCCGCAGGAGGAAAATTGATGACAAATCAAAGAGACGGATAATCCGAATGATAACAAAAGAGCCCAGAAAGACTTCTAAAGAGATCCAAGGTGAACTTCATGCTCAAGGAACATCAATGTCAGATCGCACCATCCGTCGTTGTTTGAGCCAAAGTGGACTACATGGAAGACGACCAAGGAGGACACCATTGTTGAAAACAAATCATAAAAAAGCCAGACTGGAATATGCCAAACTACATGTTGACAAGCCACAAAGCTTCTGGGAGAATGTCCTATGGACAAAAGGAACTTTTTGCCAAGCACATCAGCTCTATGTTTACAGACGGAAAAATGAAGCATATCAAGAAAAGAACACTGTTGATGACCATGAAACATGGAGGATGTGCTGGGGCTGCTTTGCTGCATCTGGCACAGGGTGTCTTGAATCTGTGCAGGGTACAATGAAATCTCAAGACTATCAAGGGATTCTAGAGAGAAATGTGCTGGCCAGTGTCAGAAAGCTGGGTCTCAGTCGCAGGTCATGGGTCTTGCAACAGGACAATGACCCAAAACACACAGCTAAAAACACCCAAGAATGGCTAAGAGGAAAACATTGGACTATTGTAAAGTGGCCTTCTATGAGCCCTGACCTAAATCCTATTGAGCATCTTTGGAAGGAGCTGAAACATGCTGTCTGGAAAAGGCACCCTTCAAACCGGAAACAACTGGAGCAGCTTGCTCATGAGGAGTGGGCCAAAATACCTGCAGAGAGGTGCAGAAGTCTCATTGACAGTTACAGGAATCGTTTGATTGCAGTGATTGCCTCAAAAGGTTGTGCAACAAACTATTACGTTAGGGGTACCATCATTTTTGTCCAGGCCTGTTCCATGAGTTCATTTTTTTTTATAATTCCGTTGAAGCATGGTTGAAAAGCAATGTCTGACTTTCATTGGTTAACATTCATGGAATTCTTATTTATTATTTCTTTTGTCAGATTAAAGTTATTTCTGTGACCATTGTGAGTTTTTCTTTCATTGACCGAAGGGTACCAACAATTTTGTCCACGTGTGTGTATATATATACAGATCTGGCCATTAAGAATGCGCGCTTTTTCCCGCGAGATCCCTCAAGCAACATTCGGGTATTAAAATAAATGTGTTGTGCTTCACTGAATATCCGCCAGATGGCGCATGAAAGGACTTTATCTAAAAGCCAGACAAGTACAACGAAGAATTGTGTATAATTATTTAGCCTAAAACAATATTGTTTCATGCCGGCATTCAGCTCCCTCTCTCTCCCCGCGCCAACTGCTGGTACTCCGTTCTTCCGCATTCCAACGAGGCTTCTTCCATTCACACTGCAGCGCGGAGTTGTACCCACGCCTCTTATTTAAAACCGCCACTTTGCCTGCTTCAGTTATCACAAGCACTCATAAGCGCCACTTCAGTTCTCCTTGGGAATTACTCACACTATCTGCAATTGGATCCATCACGCCCTCTAGCGAGCCTGACAACAATAAATTAATAATTGCGTTTGCTTTACATTTGAGCACTCATGTGTAAATAGCTTTTTCATTGTACATACTCCCATATCATATATGTGTCTAATAATGTTTTATTCATTTTTTACATTACATGCAGTTTGTAATTTACTTGCAATTGTACTCTTAAAATATAACCTACGTATCTACAGTATAAGCATATTTAACCACTTCAGCAGTGAATGAGAAATTTGGTCTGGCTTTTAGATAAAGACCTTATTTGCTATAATTGTATTATTTAATTAATTATCTTATTAGAAATACAATTCTTATTCTCTATATTCTTGTCGAATATAGTCCTTCAGAGCAAGCACGGTGTCAGAAGATTCTGCTGAATCTCTTCTCACCTTTCATTCAAGATATGTGTGAATTTATCAAACTGGGTGCGCTGTTGGCAAATACTCTAAAGGGTTTTAGATGAATTAACAAGACAGTGCGGACGTCTCTGCCTAAATTTTATTTCCCTAGCAAATGAAATCAGACTTTATAGTTGGAGTTGATACATTGAGTGTAATTCATGATTGACCTGTATATCAACTTGATAACTAGCGAATGCTTTAGTAAAGGGCTCTAAAACAGCGGCAATATGAATGACAATGGAATATTACAGAACGTGCGAGTTGACGCCCATGCACCTTGACATTAAAACATTAAAATGTTGGATTTGAATTAAAATGCCACAAATTTCACACACACACATAAATATATATTGGGCCTTTAAAATAAAAATCCAACATTTTAACACATTAAGGATATTCGTGTTTAATTAAATTATTAAATCCTCGTGTTCCAGTGTTTATGCAGTAATTTGGTCATGTTCACCGATGGGGTGACAATATAATGATTCATTATTTATTATTATGCTTACTTACTCAGAGAGATTCAGTTTGATGCAGATTGGTACATGACGAATAAATACATATCAGTATTTAAAGTTTGAGCTCGACACATTTATGAGCTCTGTCGCTTGTTATCAATGGGCGCATAGGTTAGGATTAGAGAGAGAACGCATTTTTGGCTTCAGTAGACACACAATATTCAGATTGAAACACGACTGCCCCCTACAGGTAATGAACGGCATTTTCACAGCTTCCCGTGAGCTGCCGCGGAAACGTGCGTTCTTATTAGCCAGAAAACAACCCAACCATAACCCAGCCGCTGGGTCACTATTGGGAATGAGACAAGAGGGACCTGACAGACCTTTTCCATTGTTGGAGGCAATGCTATTGATACAGACTCTTTGGTGAAGGCTATTGATGTTTGTTTTAAAGTTTTCTTTTTTGTCATTGATGTTAAGCAGTGTCTTCTCACCTGGGGGTTTCTCCAGCATACTGTAGAGCAGATTGATGGACACGAGTACTCATCTCGTTAATTAAATTTTTGAGGACAACAGTTTTGTCAGCCCACATTTAATCAATAATTATTTTTAAAGGTTTTATAATTTTGTTTTAATGTCATTTTTGAAGGAAATGAAATAGTAATAGTTAAATAACGGACAGTTAAAATATTAAGATGGGAAATGTTTGTATCATGTGGGCATTATAAGATTTGTATTGGAAAGTTCTATATAGAGTAAAAAGTTTTTAAACATTGCAAATGCAAAAAAATGCAATTCAAATTGGAGTTACAGGGGCCTCTTGTTTTTGTTTTACAGAGTGTTATTTAACATTTATTTTATATTTAACAAATGGTCACCTTGAGATTATATGTTTTTGTCTGAAATTTTTATCAACATTAAATTATTCACATTTTCACATTGTCTGTGACAATCTATTTACATTATGTGAAGTTTTTTGAAAATAAAAAAATCTAATGGAATGTGTCAACCCAGCAAGAGTGTCAATTTAACCCACTGGTTGGGTCAGATGAACAACCCAGAATTGTGGGTTAAATGGTACAACCCAGCACTTGGGTCAAAACAACCCAGCGCGTGTTCTGTCCAATAGTGACCCAGCGGCTGGGTTATGGTTGGGTTGTTTTTTAACCCAGCAGTTTTTAGAGTGTATATATACAGATGTAGCAACTCAAAACAGCCAGGGTCGGGCAACTGGCGTGTGAATGGCTTATGGCTGGCGGATGGCTGACGTGTGGCTGTCGTGAATCCCCCCTCCTTCTCCTGCCAGAAGGCGTGTCCAGATTTCACAGTAAACCATTGAAGCCACATTTATTCATTTACCGTCCGCAACCACTAGATGGCGCTTTGTTCTCAAGAAGACGTTAACAGAAGCCAGCAATTTAGCTGCTGAGTAGCAATCACGTGATTTTAACCCTCCGCCCCCCCACCGGACTGACGCTAGCAAACTGCAATATGGAGATGAAGATGACAGTTTAATGGACTTCTTATTCAGGGTAAGTGGTGGCTTTTTTATATAAAATTTGGGTGTTAGTTTAGTTCCCAGTTTAATAATTATTTTTAATTGGCCGATTTGAAAATCACTGTCAGCGCCTGCAACAGTCAGATGTAACTTTAGGTAACTTAATCATCTGTTTACCAAGTCTGGAGTTACAGCTTACTGTCAGTGTCACAAAACTCACAACGTCACTCTCTCACTCAAAAAGACGCTAAAACTTCGGAAATACTATTATCTTCAGCTGCACTACCCGAGAAACTGATTAATATAGTTTTGTGAGCTCAGTGTATTTTTATAAGAAGAGTGTTCGTGTCCTCTGAAAATTACTGAGAGAATCTGACAGTGTTCTCTGGATTTAGATAAATTCAGCATTTTTTTGGGGGGGGTGGGAGTGAGTTAATCTGCAGTTGGGATTAGGTGTACCGGAGCTAGCAAGCTAAACTCTCATAACCATCTTATTATGGCGTTATATTCCTGTCACAATTCTGAGCGCGTGGTTTGACATTTTGAGAGCAGACAAAGCGCGTGCAGTGCCTCCACTGCGCGTTCAACAGCTCAATTCTGCACGTGCAGTGTCTCCCTTGCTCGCTCAACATGTTCTCAGCACACGCGCGACTTCTCGATTCTGTGCGCGCTCGACTCTGCCTGTGCGCTTTCGTCAAAGTGGGACGAAACCGCGGGACCCGATTGAGGCGGCCCAACGGACAGCGCAGAGATGATCTGGTTTATTTGTGCAGCCCAGTGGATCGCGCAGCGCGGACCAACTTGAGCAGCGCTGCTTGAATCACAATCCTGCGCGACCCACTGGACAGCGCTGCGCGACTTTGACCCCGTCCGCCATAACTTTACATTTACCCACAATTTTCCGCTGCCATGCCTGGTTTGTATTTGCGGATCCCAACGGGGAATTGTGGGTAAATGTAAAATTGTGGGTACATGTAAAATTATGGTGGACGGGGTCAAAGTCGCGCAGCGCTGTCCAGTGGGTCGCGCAGGATTGTGATTTGAGCAGCGTTGCGCGATCCACTGGGCTGCGCAAATAAACCAGTTCATTTCTGCGCTGTTCAGATTGTCCGTCGCGCTGTCCGTTGGGCCGCGCAGATATTTGGTCCGTCCAGGGCAGCTCAATCGTCCCACTTTTGATGTGTTTGGCTTCCCATAGTCCAGTGTAACAAAACTGCCACAAAACCAACCAATCACAGACTTCCACACACTACTTCTGATTGGCTGTTCCTTCTCTGTCAGCTGGCACTATCGACCGCATAACGGAAGCGTTGTAAATAAAGGTTTAGAAGTAAAGCGACCGAGTTTAGTCCATGTAGTCTAACGATGAGCTATATGGATAATTAGATAAGTAAATAAAAACACACAAAGAACAAACGAAACTAGTATATACTAATACTTCATTGAATAAAAAATAAATACTATAATATTTGTTTATGATATTTATAAAGAAATACAACTTAATTTACAATGCTTCGCTTATATAATATCCTTTCATTTGTATATAATTATATATAATAATATAATTTTAATTTCTTATAATTTTCTTTTGATTTTGTAAAGCTACTTTGAGACAATGACCATTTTAAATTATCTTGTTTTCTTTAACCAGAGCTCTGCAGTGGATGATTGGCTCAGAGGGGTGACGGGTGGCCTTTTGGAGCTACACATCGGGAAAACAAAGGAAGTGTTTGAAAGTTTTTATAAATTGGATACTTTAATAATAATAAAAAAAACAGAGACTGATAAGCAGTTGGTGATACAACTTCTATTCACCTGTTTTTATACAAATTACTGTTTTAACTTTGAAGAATAACGTTTTTTTTTTTAATATCATGTTTGTGCGTTTTAATTGTTGGGGTATTGTTAGGCCAATTTGTTTTGATAGATCAGTTTAGTGTTTCATGGCTAAATTTGCCCAGCCTGGTGGCCAATCTTCACTGATTGCACATTCCACCAGTAAGAGCGGAGTGTGAAGGTTTCATTAGCAGAGTAATAGACAAATTGTTGGTGCGTCTTGCTGGCGAATCTGGGACCAAGACAGTACGTATTTGTGATGTATCAAGAATCTCTGTGTTTTTGGAGGATCTTTCGACTCGCCGGCGCACAAATGCGTTTGTGTTAAAGCCAACTGATAAATCCAGGAGCAGACACACACACAGACACACACCTCTCCATTAACAAACACAGCTACAGTGTACAGTACAAACGTAGTGTGTGGGGATTGAAAGATTTCCCACTGTGTCTCCTCATTGTTTTTCACTATCATTCTTAGTACGTTATGAAGTTCGGTGATTAAAATGGTGTGTGTGTAACCCCCCAGCCTACGCGAAGAATACCTCATTTACAAGACAAAAGACGGTCAGAGGTGTGAATGCACGTCTCTGCTTTCCTCTGCAGTGTGTGTGTGTGTGTGTGTGTGTTCGTGCTTTAGGTTCTTTGGGGTGCTTTACTAATCTGACTGAATCCGTATAAACACCAGGTTGGGAAAATCATGTTTGAGAAAACGACACATTCTGTATCTGCAAAGTTGAGCTTGGAAGTGAAACTCAGGGTCACTCTGATCACTCAGGGTCACTCTGATCACTCTGATTCATGCATATTTCCTCACACATTTCATTCTCGTTTATTTAATTGTCTTTTAATTCTGTAAAGCTGCTTTGCGATAGTAACCGCTGTTAAAAGCGATATATAAATAAATCCGATATTACTAAACAAATCCCGGAGCCTGTGCGCGGTGTGTGTGTGTGTGTGTGAGAGAGAGATCTCCTCTACGACGTGTGCGTTATGTGATTAATACAACTGATCAGTTTCTGTAACTTGCGGTGTAAGACCATAGGAGCGTTACAGTATATTAATGCAACTGAGCTATATATATATATATATATATATATATATATATATTTGTATATATTTACATGTTCAAACACAACGTGATTTTCAGAGTATATCATTTGTTGTATCATCTGATTACAGCATTGGCTGATTTTGTGATTGAGACCCAGGGGTTACATTGAAATATTATTATTAGTAGTAGTAAGCCAGGCTTTAGTAACCTAGGACAAATAACGATATAAGCCCTCTCTCTCCCTCGCACACACACACACACACACACACACACATACACGCGCACACAAACAGCACATGAAATCGCGGAAAACCAAATGAAACAGGGGCAAAAAATAAGTGTACTGTAGACATTTGCTGATTTAGTGATGGTTGAGACCCATGGGTTTAATTTACATTACAACTATTATTATTATTATTACTAGCAGTAGTAGTAGTAGTAATCTACAATATAAGCTCTCTCCCTCTCACACACAGCACATGAAACTGCGTAAAACCAAATTAAACTGGATCGCCTTGCAATACAGCGGCTTTAAGCATTTCGCCACATGAGAAGTTGTGGGGTTCGCTGACTGTGAATGTGCACCTCTTTGTCCACAGGTGTGAAGTTGCATCGTGTTACTATGCATCGCTATACTGTACATTGTAACACACTATGTTCAAGAAAAAAAAAAAACATTCTTAATTACTCATGACCTCTCATAAGAGTGAAATTACTATAGCCCACACTTAGCTGAGTTATTTATTTATGTAAAACATACTGGTGCAGCATTAAAATACATTTCGGCTGACATTCTAATGTTTTTATATTATTATTTTGAAAGTATATGAGAGTGGCAGTGGCCCGATGTCTTATGCATGAAAGGTCTGAGCATTAAAGCATCGTTAGGGACCGGTGCCCTGTACTGTATACTGTATATCTCCCAAATGACACGCTTGATTTAATCATAAAAATGTGTGGATTTGAATCAGTCACTGCACCACCTGGCGGAATTATACAGCATTGCAAACATCTTATTAGAACAACGCACAGGGGCGTTTATGGGGCGTGGCTTCGTTCACTGCGTCATCGCGGGGGATCACGTTCCATTCACGGACACTTCAAGGAATTCTAACGGATAGTTAAAGGTCCCTTCACGGACCAGCCGGCTGTTTGAAACTGCTTCATCTGTATAACTATGAACGCACGTTTCCGCGGCAGGTCACGGGAAGCTGTGAAAATGCTGTTCATTACCTGTAGGGGACAATCTGTCGTGTTTCAATCTGAATATTGTGTGTCTACTGAAGCCAAAAATGCGTTCTCTCTCTAACCCTAACCTATGCGCCCATTGATAACAAGCGACAGAGCTCATAAACGTGTCGAGCTCAAACTTTAAATACTGATATGTATTTATTCTTCACTTTCTTTTCAATGATGATTCTTCTTTGACTGCGCTTTCTCCATTCAGTATTATTATCATTAGTTGTAGTAGGAAAATTACCGCTGATTAACTATCGCTGCAGTAGTTATAACAGCGGATTAATTGCACTTGGGCTATTTCTAACCCAGAATTTTGACCCAGCATAAACAACCCAACAATGCGTTTACAGAAACAACCCAGCATTTTTAGAGTGTATATATATATATACATTCCACATTCCAGCCACAGAGCTCATTGACTCTAAGCGCTGCACTCGCTATCTACATACACCGGCTCTACTCTGCATTCGCGCTGCAGAGCTTGTTCAGAGAAACGGTAAACGCTCACCCGTGACAGTATAATCTGGCCACTAATGGATCCAGCAGAGGCTGTACAATTAAGAGAGAAACAGGGAGCTCTCTTGGGCACTCACCAGCAGAATATCCAGCAGATAACTCCATAACTCCCTCCATAACATTACAGAAGCTATCAATCATGAACCATGCCTCCCTGCGATGGAAACCCGTCCACCGCCATCTCAGTGCTCCCTCGTGCTTGAGCTGCAGGCATCATCTTTCCCCACCGAACGCTCCAAGGTTGCCTACATCATCACGCTCCTTTCTGGTAAAGCGAGAGAATGGGGGACAGACTTATGGGATGCCCAGGTGCCCTGCTGCTACACGTACAAAACTTTCACGGACGAAATGAGAGAGGTTTTCGATCGTTCATTCACAGGGCGTCAGGCGGCAACTCAGTTACTTGAACTACGCCAGGGATCTCGATCTGTCTCTGATTATGCTATTGATTTTCGGACGCTTGGCTCCCTCTTGTGGTTGGAAAAATCGGGCACTCTTCAACACATTCCTTCACGGACTCTCTGACCCAGTCAAGGATGAGTTAGCAGCCCGAGAGCTCCCTTCCAAACTTCAGGGGCTCATTGACCTGGCTACAAGTATCAACGTCCGCAAACAAACACGACAAAGGGAGTCTCGTCAGTTCCTCAACATACCCGCTTCTAACACAGACACACCTAAGCCCCCCCCCAGAACCTATGCAGGTCTACTGCGCGCACATCTCGCCCAAGGAACATCAACGTCGGAAGGATCATGGTGCTTGCTTCTACTGTGGTCAGGTTGGCCACGTTGTACGAACCTGTCCATTAAAAAGCCGGGACACCCCGGTAGTTCTGGGGGTACAGGGGAGTTCTACACAACACCCATTTCCTAACCTTTGCTCTCGCTTCCCAGTGACCCTGATTTTTGACAATCGGCCTCACGCCACACACGCCCTAATAGACTCTGGAGCAGACCAGAATTTAATCTGCTCAGCTATGGTTTCTCAACTCAAGATTCCACACACCCCACTTAACCAACCATTTAGAGTACAGGCCCTTGATGGCAGCAAGCTCTCCTCTATCACCCACCGCACTGCTCAAGTCACACTGCAGTTTTCTGGTAATTATGTTGAGACCACCACGTTCCTCATCATTAAGAGTGCTCATGCACTGATAGTTCTGGGTCTCCCATGGCTAAAACTACATAACCCTCACATCGACTGGGCAAGGAGAAGCATCCTGGATTGGAGCCCTACTTGCCACTCCTCATGCCTCCGTTCCGCCACCACCAGAAGCGTCTTGCCCACCTCTCTGGAGGAGATCCCTGACCTTTCTAAGGTCCCCGCCGAGTACCACGACCTTCACCAGGTGTTCAGCAAGTCACGTGCCATCTCATTACCTCCTCACTGTCCATACGACTGTGCCATCGACCTACTTCCAGGCACCACTCCACCTAAAGGGCGACTCTACTCTCTCTCACATCCAGAGAGAGAAGCCATGGAACAATACATCTCTGAGTCACTTTCAGCTGGAATCATCTGCCCTTCCTCCTCCCCTGCAGGGGAGGGGCATTTTCTTTGTGGAAAAAAAGGACAAGTCTCTCAGACCCTGCATTGATTATAGAGGCCTTAATGAAATTACAGTCAAGAACCGCTACCCGCTTCCCCTCATGTCAACCGCATTTGAATTACTCCAGGATGCCCACCTATTTTCCAAGTTAGACCTAAGAAATGCTTACCACCTGGTCAGGATAAGAGAGAGTGATGAGTGGAAGACTGCATTCAACCCCACGGGTCATTATGAGTACCTGGTTGTTCTGTTTGGTCTGACCAATGCACTGGCAGTTTTTCAGGCACCCATTAATGATGTTCTTAGAGACTTCCTCAATGTTTTTGTGTTCGCTTACCTTGATGACATTCTAATCTTCTCCCACTCCATAGAGGAACATAAGCTCCATGTGCATCAGGTCCTTCAACGTCTGCTGGAAAATAAACTCTATGTCAAGGCTGAGAAGTGTGATTTTCACTGTGAGTCCACCTCCTTCCCACCTCCTTCCTGGGGTATGCCACTTCCTGGGGTATGCCATCAGGTATCCAGATGGACCCAGTCAAGGTAAAGGCCGTCACGGATTGGCCAACACCATCATCGAGGTGGGAGCTTCAATGCTTTTTGGGCTTCGCCAATTTCTATCGCATTTTATCCATGACTACAGCACGGTGGCAGCCCCAGTCACATCTCTCACATCCACCAAGATCCCCTTTCGATGGAACCCCCTAGCAGAGAAGGCCTTCAATGAGTTCAAGCAGCGCTTTACCACAGCACCCATCCTCACCTTTCCTGATCCCTCTCTCCAGTTCATCGTCGAAGTTGATGCTTCCGAGACAGGAGTGGGAGCCGTGCTTTCTCAGAGAATACCAAAGGACAACAAACTTCATCCATGCTCTTTCTTTTCTCGTCGGCTCACGCCCCCTGAACAGAACTATGACATTGGGGATCGTGAGTTGCTAGCAGTTAAGGTTGCCTTCGAAGAATGGAGACATTGGTTGGAAGGAGCTGCACACCAGTTTCTTGTTTGGACTGATCACAAGAACCTAGAATACCTCAAGTCAGCCAAAAGACTCAATTCACGTCAGGTCACTGTTCTTTTCACAGTTTAACTTCTTGCTGTCATATCGCCCAGGAACCAAGAATACTAAGCCTGAAGCCCTCTCCCGACAGTTTCCCGCCCCCCCAAGACATATCCACAAGGGAAACCATCCTTCCGCCCCAGTGCCTTGTAGCTATAACCCGGCTAGATGTGGAAAACCTGGTCCTGCAATCTCTTGAACAGGAGCCAGGCCCCAGTAATGTCTCACCTGGGCTACGTTTCGTCCCGCTCTCTGTTCGCTCCCAAGCGAATGAATCAAGAATTGGAGAAATCTCTGAGATGCATGACCTCACAGGATGCAGCTTCTTGGAGTCGTTTCCTCCCTTGGATTGAGTATGCGCATAACTCGCTCCCCACCTCCTCCACAGGCATGTCACCTTTTCAGTGTTGCCTCGGCTATCAACCACCACTGTTTCCAACCCAGGAGGAAGAAACTGCTGTCCCTTCAGCTCAAGCCTTCATCCGCCGTTGTAAAAGGACATGGCAACGAGCTCATGCTCAATTACAACGTTCCGTGGCCATTTTTCAGCGCAAGGTCAATCTCCACCGCTCAGCCGCACCAGTTTACAGAGCTGCACAGAGTGTTATGCTCTCCACACGTAACCTACCACTCAAGACTACATCCCAGAAACTCTCGCCTAAGTTCATTGGCCCATTCACAATCTCTCGATCCATGCTCCATCAGACTGGCCCTGCCATTATCCATGTGCCGAATTAATGCCACATTCCACGTCTCCCATGTCCGCCATTTGGTCCCGTGTCCTTTGTCACCAACCCCACGCCCTCCTCCTCCACCTCGACTTATAGACGGGGGTGAAGCCTTTACCGTCTACTGAAGACTCCTTAAGTCCCGCCGCTGTGGGCGCGGCCTCCAGTACCTGGTGGATTGGGAGGACTATGGACCCGAGGAAAGAAGTTCCTTCTCAGCCAGGTTCATCTTGGACTGCTCTTTGATCACAGAGTTTCACAGACTCCACCCCGAGGCACCCTCAAGAACGCCAGGTGTCGTTCGTAGAGGGGGGGGGGGGTACTGTCACAGCACGCCAGGTCATGCCTATATCTCAGTCAAGATCATGATCACCTGCACACTCCTGCTCCACGATCCATCCCATCCCTTGCTTTTCACCACCTCATTCACCGCTCCAAACACACCTGTTCTCAATTCCTGATCATCACAGCTCTCTATTTAACATACCTTCAGACAACAGCTCTCTGCCAGATTATTGTGTGCTATCCATGCCCAGTATTGCAGCGTTTCTCTCTGTTTTGAACTCCCGGATCTCGACCACGCTCTGTTTTCACGACCTCGTCTTTGTCTCACGCTACGGATCCTTCGTCTTTACGGATTTACTGTTGCTGACCCTCGGATTTGTTTTTCGACCACAAGCTCTGATCACGGACTTTCTCGGTTTCACGTTTCTGACCTCTGACGAAGGATCCGTAGCGTGAGACAAAGACGAGGTCGTGAAAACAGAGCGTGGTCGAGATTCGTCTGCCTCGCTTTGCGGGATTGTCATCGCCTGCAAACAGCGTATGCACTTTCTATACGCGCCAGCTCGGCACTTCCGCATTCCTGCCACGGAGCCCATTCAGAAAAACAGTGAGCCCGCTCTGGCACTTTCGCATTCCAGCCACTGAGCTTACTGACTCTAAGCGCTGCACTCGCTCTCTACATACACCGGCTCTACGCTGCATTCGCGCTGTAGAGCTCGCTCAGAGAAACAGTAAATGCTCACTCTGCACTTGGATCCTTCACCCCCATGCACGCCCGTGACAGTTTTACTTCCTTAAGTAAATTTTACTCATTTTCACAAGTGTAAAATTTACTTGAAAAACCTGAGTGCAAAAACTTGCAAAAGAAAAATTGAGTAAATTTTACTTCTTATTTTTTCAGTGTATGCATGTAGGGTTTTTATGTCATATTATATTTTGTGTTCTTTAAATCTGTAGTAGATTTATTAACTGAAATAAATGAAACTGAATGACCATAAAATTTAAAGATTGTCAGGACGTGCTACTGCGTCAGTAGATGTCGTTGTCATTCAGACGCGCTTGTGTTTTTAAAAGAATGAAATGCAGTAGGCTGTTGTGATCATCATAATTTTCTTTAATAAGTAATGACCCCCATTGCGCTGTACTACCGCTGGCAAAATCTTATGAAATACAAGTGAAACATTAAACGAATTTTCAATCACAGTACTAAAATTACAGTACAAATTTAGAATTTAAATTAAAAATAGGCGTTTCTTATTTGCATCGAATTCAAGCAAAGTAAATGTACACTTTTATATCTACAGTCGTGGCCAAAAGTTTTGAGAATGACACAAATATTAGTTTTCACAAAGTTTGCTGCTAAACTGCTTTTAGATCTTTGTTTCAGTTGTTTCTGTGATGTACTGAAATATAATTACAAGCACTTCATACATTTCAAAGACTTTTACCGACAATTACATGACACTTATGCAAAGAGTCAGTATTTGCAGTGTTGGCCCTTCTTTTTCAGGACCTCTGCAATTCGACTGGGCATGCTCTCAATCAACTTCTGGGCCAAATCCTGACTGATAGCAACCCATTCTTTCATAATCACTTCTTGGAGTTTGTCAGAATTAGTGGGTTTTTGTTTGTCCACCCGACTCTTGAGGATTGACCACAAGTTCACAAAGGGATTAAGATCTGGGGAGTTTCCAGGCCATGGACCCAAAATTTCAACGTTTTGGTCCCTGAGCCACTTAGTTATCACTTTTGCTTTCTGGCACGGTGCTCCATCATGCTGGAAAATGCTTTGTTCTTCACCAAACTGTTGTTGGATTGTTGGAAGAAGTTGCTGTTGTAGGGTGTTTTGGTACCATTCTTTATTCATGGCTGTGTTTTTGGGCAAAATTGTCAAGTCAAGTCAAGTCAATTTTATTTATATAGCGCTTTTAACAATTGACATTGTCGCAAAGCAGCTTTACACAATAAAAAGAAGTAAGTTTTTATGCAATGTATATGAATCAAAATGACAAGATTGTCCCCGATGAGCAAGCCGAGGGCGACGGTGGCAAGGAAAAACTCCCTGAGATGGTAATAGGAAGAAACCTTGAGAGGAACCAGACTCAACAGGGAACCCATCCTCATCTGGGTGATAATGGATAGCAGGAATTGCTCAGCATAATAATGTGCAAGACTGGAAGTTCAGTGTAACAAGAGATGTTTTAAAATTAAAAGGAGTCCAGTTTGTTCCCGGAGGCTCAGGTAGACTGTAGGGGATGAGTATCGAACAACTGAAGTCACAGGTCCCCAGAGCATCACTCGATGACAGGAGAGTCTTCATGGAAACCATCCCCAGCCACCATACGAATCCAGGCAGACCACACGGGGCATCCATGCGACAAGATCTCCAACCAGAAGCAGGACTCCAGGATGGGTTAGACGGCTCCAGAGGGCAGAGGGGTCTGGATCACTGGCAACTCAGGAGCGAAACATGTATAGCTCGACAGAGAGACAGAGAGAGGGAAAGAAGAGGGGGAGAGAGAGAGAGAGAAGAGAGCAGAAAAGGAGAGAACAGAAAATAAGGAGAGATGGCAGTTAGGTATGGTCACAGTCAGCATGTATAGGTGAATGTATATTTAGTGCAAAGTGCAAGCAGAGACTCCGGCAGGACTAACTATAACAGCATAACTAAAAGGGAGAGCCAGAAGGAAACACAAACATGAGGGCTCCCTGAGATGTAAAGCAACCAATCACCTCACCGTCAACAAACCTGAGTGAACAATGAGAGTGGGGAGGACAGCATCTAAACATACCAGTTCACCAGAATACTCTACGTCTATGAGTCCCCCAGATCTGCTCCTTTACCTAAGGTTAATCTATTTACAAAAATGCTTGGCTAAATAAATAGGTTTTTAGCCTAGACTTAAACACTGAGACTGTGTCTGAGTCCCGAACATTAATAGGAAGACTATTCCATAACTTTGGGGCTTTGTAAGAAAAAGCTGTGCCCCCTGCTGTAGTTTTAATAATACGTGGTACTGACAGGCAGCCTGCATTCTTTGATCGAAGTAGGCGTGGCGGATCGTAAGACACTAACAGTTCACTCAAATACTGTGGCGCGAGACCATTTAGTGCTTTAAATGTCAAAAGTAGTATCTTAAAATCGATGCGAAATTTCACAGGGAGCCAATGCAGTGTAGATAAGATAGGGGTGATGTGCTCGTATTTTCTGGTTTTAGTGAGGACTCTCGCTGCTGCATTCTGTACTAACTGAAGCTTGTTTATACACCTAATTGAACAACCAGACAGTAAGGCGTTACAATAGTCCAACCTAGACGTGATAAAAGCATGAACTAGTTTTTCTGCATCATTTAGTGACAATATGTTTCTTATCTTGGCAATATTTCTAAGGTGAAAGAAAGCTATCCTGGTGATATTATCTACATGAGCTTCAAACGAAAGGCTGGAATCTATAATCACACCGAGGTCTTTTACTGTTGCACTTGATGGAACAGAAAGGCCATCTAAAGTTACAGTGTGATCAGAAAGCTTAGTTCTAGCTACTTGTGGTCCTATGACCAGAACTTCTGTCTTATCAGGATTAAGCAGAAGAAAATTAATTAACATCCAATCTCGTATATCCTGCACACACTGCTCGATTTTAGCAAACTGGTTTTTCTCATCTGGTTTTGCTGAGACATATAATTGTGTGTCATCAGCATAACAATGAAAACTAATACCATGTTTACGAATTATGTTGCCCAGAGGAAGCATGTAAAGGGAAAAAAGCAGTGGGCCTAAAACTGAGCCCTGTGGAACACCAAACTCCACTTGAGAACATGAGGAATGGTCACCATCTAAATCTACAAACTGATAACGATCAGTCAAATAGGATCTGAGCCACAAGAGGGCAGTTCCCTTAATTCCTACTACCTTTTCTAATCTGTGAAGGAGAATACTATGATCAATGGTGTCAAAAGCTGCACTGAGGTCCAGTAACACAAGTATAGTGACGCAACCCTGATCAGAAGCCCATAGGAGGTCGTTTACTACTTTAACAAGTGCTGTCTCTGTGCTGTGATGAGGCCTAAATCCTGACTGATACAGTTCATTTATGCTATTTCTGTGTAGATGTGAACATAGCTGCTGTGATACTACCTTTTCCAAAATCTTGGAGATAAAGGGAAGGTTTGATATCGGCCTGTAATTAGAAAGCAGACAGGGGTCAAGGTCAGGTTTCTTGATTAGCGGTTTAATAACGGCTAATTTAAAGGATTTGGGGACATACCCACTACTGAGTGAACAGTTAATTACTTTCAACAGGGGTTCTATTATTGCTGGTACTATCTGTTTGAGAAAATGTGTCGGTATAGGATCTAATATACAGGTTGACGATTTTGAAGAAGAGATGAGTGAAATTAGTTCCCTCGCTTCAAGGGGAGTAAAGTGTTCTAAGTTCTGATGTGATGTGGTTAGATCATCTGAATTATTTAAATTGTCTGTTTTCAAAGCCTGAATTTTTTGCCTAATATTTATGATTTTATTATTGAAAAAGTTCATGAAATCCTCACTACTGCATGATGATGTTGTGGAGATTTCTGCAGTGGTCTTGTTTTTAGTTAAGTTAGCTACGGTATTAAATAAAAATCTCGGGTTGTTTTTGTTATTTTCTATAAGAGTGGAGAGATACGTTGATCTAGCATCACTGAGAGCTTTTTTATAGTTCAGGATGCTCTCCTTCCAAGCTATTTTGAATACTATCAATTTAGTTTGGCGCCATTTACGTTCGAATTTTCGAGTGGTTTGTTTTAAAGCACGTGTGTGGTCATTATACCAAGGAGCGAGTTTCTTATCTCTAATCATTTTCCTTTTAACTGGAGCTACATTATCTAAGCTATAACGAAGTGCTGACTCTAGATATTCATTCGCCTGTTCGAGTTCTGTGAAGTCAGATGGCGATCCAATCAAAGTTGATAATTCTGGAAGATTATTGATAAAGCTCTGTGCGGTATTTGATGTAAATGTACGTTTAAGGTGGAAGCGCGGTGCTGTGCTGCATACATTATTACTATAACACGCTTTAATCGAGACAAGGTAGTGATCTGAGATAACTTCAGACTGTGGAATTGTGATTATATTTCCTATACTTAATCCGAAGGATAATATTAAATCTAAAGTGTGACCTGCTTTATGAGTGGGTCCTACTACACACTGATTTACTCCTACTGAGTCCAGTAAGGACATAAATGCTGTTCTCAGAGGGTCTTCTGGATTCTCAAAATGAATATTAAAGTCTCCAGCAATTAACGCTTTGTCTACAGAAACAACAAGGTTTGAGAGGAAATCTGCAAATTCGCAGAGAAACTCCGAGTACGGCCCTGGGGGTCTGTAAATGATGATTAGCGGGATCGACTGAGCTGACTTTATGTTACTATAGAGAACTTCAAATGCATTAGATTTAAAACTGTGTTTTTGTACGAGAGACAGATTATCGTTATAAATAACTGCGACTCCTCCTCCTCTACCAGTTAGCCGAGGCTGGTGTATGTAGCTGTATCCAGGAGGACTAGCTGCATTTAGAGCTACATACTCGTCCTGTTTAATCCAGGTTTCTGTTAAACATAAGATATCAAACTCCTGATCTGTGATAATTTCATTAACAATAACTGCTTTAGATGCGAGAGATCTAATATTTAACAGTCCTAGCTTCAGATCAGAGTTGCCGGCTGCGCATTCAGTGTGATCTGAGTTTGTGGTACCTATGTTAATTAAATTACTAAAACAGACTTTGTGAGTCTTTCTAAATTTATGTTTAGCTCGGGGAACAGACACAGTCTCAATATGATGGACCCTGAGTGACGACTCTCTGCAGCTAGCAGACGGTTGGTTTAGCCTGTCTGTCTGCTCCCTGGCCTGGGCTCTAGATTGTCACCGATTAACTAGGCCTCTTCTGAGACTATGTGCTATACTGCAAGAAATGAGAGCAGCACCTTCCCGAGTGGGATGGACACCGTCCCGCCCTAACAGGCCAGTTTTGCCCTCAAAGGTCCTCCAATTGTCTATGAAGCCCACGTTGTTCTCGGAGCACCACCTGGACATCCAGCGGTTCAGCGACCATAACCTGCTGTAAGCTATGTCGCCACGTCTCATTGGGATGGGACCAGAGCAAACTACTTCATCGGACATCGCCTTCGCTATTTTAAACACCTCTGTAAAGTTACTCTTGCTAACCTCTGACTGACGAAGGCGTATATCGTTAGCTCCAGCATGTACCACTATCTTAGAGAACCTATGCTGACCTAGAGCCCTAAGATTACCTGCTATGTCCGGTGCTCTGGCTCCCGGGATACACCTGACCACTGCCGCTGGCGCCCCTAAAGGCCTGGCTAATTTCACATGTCTCAGTATAGAGTCTCCTATAACCAGAGCTCTTTCAGGTTTCTCAGCGGGTGCATCACTGAGGAGAGCGAACCTGTTGGACATGTGAAGCGCGGAAGAGGTGTGCTCCGGTGGGCTAGCCTTAGCGTTAGCTTTGGCTGAACGAGTATGCCGCCGAGTCGTCACCCACTCGCCCCGCTGTGAGGGCTCTACTGCCGGAGTCGGGGGCTGATTATCTCCGCCTGCGGCACCCAGACTTTCCACTACAAGATTAACGCTGCTCTCGCGCTCTCTAACCCTCTCTAAAGTCTGGATGCGCTCCTCTAATGCTACTATCTTCTCCGTCAGGGTGCTAACTAACACACACCTATCACAAATAAAATTATCACTAATGACGGAGGAAGAATGTCTAAACATCCTGCACTCCACACACTGAGCGAGCTGAATGGTAGACATGATAACGTACCCTTTGTGCCGGAGTTGTGATTATTTGGTGATGGATTCGCTTGTTGTTGGTCAGATGATACGCGTGTTCTCCCAAAAAGCGCAAAAATCGGATAAAGTCCAGTAGTATTAAAGCGTAAAAACGGGAAAAATATATAATTATAAAAAACTAAACAAAATATAATCTAAAACGCTGTTCCAAACAGACGAGGAACTTTCGCGGGAACAATACGAAAAACAGGAAGCTACGTCCTTTTTGTGAGTGATTTGTGAGTGAATTGTGAGTGAGCCCACTCCCTTGGAAGAGAAGCAACCCCACACATGAATGGTCTCAGGATGCTTTACTGTTGGCATGACACAGGACTGATGGTAGCGCTCACCTTTTCTTATCCGGACAAGCCTTATTCCAGATGCCCCAAACAACTGGAAAGAGGCTTCATCCAAGAATATGACTTTGCCCCAGTCCTCAGCAGTCCATTTGCCATACTTTTTGCAGAGGATCAATCTGTCCCTGATGTTTTTTTGGAGAGAAGTGGCTTCTTTGCTGCCCTTCTTGACACCAGGCCATCTTCCAAAAGTCTTCGCCTCACTGTGCGTACAGATGCGCTCACACCTGCCTGCTGCTATTGCTGAGCAAGCTCTGCACTGGTGGCACTCTGAATCCTCTTTAGGAGATGATCCTGTGCTTGCTGGACTTTCTTGGACACCCTGAAGCCTTCTTAACAAGAATTGAACCTCTTTCCTTGAAGTTCTTGATGATCCTATAAATTGTTGATTTAGGTGCAATCTTAGTAGCCACAATATCCTTGCCTGTAAAGCTATTTTTATGCAATGCAATGATGGCTGCATGCGTTTCTTTGCAGGTCACACACTCATCACTACTGGCGAAATCAAAGAAATCACTAATTTATCAATGAACTATTAAAATGGCCAGAGTCAGTCTCCTTGGTGTTTTCCCCGATTCATTCATAATCATTAGTCTACTTCTGCCAGTGCGCTCTGGACCTACTAAACCTACTAAATACTAAACCGAATGCGTGGATTAATAAACCGAGATGCATGTTTCTTAGCCCCACCCCTGTGAACAGAGTATTCAGAGAAAAGCGCACCCGCGAGTGGAGGTGCGTGGACCACTGAGCTTCTGCGGATTGTAAAATTGACATTGTTACCATTTTTTAAACACTGGAATGAAAGAGATGGAAAGTTTCCTCATCATAAAATGCCTTGTATTGTTTTAATTACTCTATACACAACCCATGATTTTTTAATACTATTTTACAAATGGAAAATACAAATGTAATAATTTTAATTTTTTTATTTTCATTTTTTATAAAATATAACAAAGAAAATTATGGTGTATAGAGTGATTAAAAACAATACAATTTATGTTATGATGAACATGATGAACCGTTTCTTCCAATTCCAGGGATTAAAAACGTTCACAAAATCAATTTTAGAATCTAGAATTCAGGAAAAAGCGCAAATTAAACATTTTAAATTTGTGTAAGTTTCTCTGAATGTATAGGTGAGAACAGCTGATTCACAGGGTAAATTATTTGCCTTTGAAAGTTGTCTGACATTGTGAAACACACACAGTAACACTAAAACAACCCAAGATAATTAAGAATAAGAGGCCCTGATCATACTGCATAAATATTATTTAGTCCAACAAAATTTCCCATGCTCTAGAAAACTTTATGCGCTTGAGCGCTGACTAGACTATGCAGGAAATTAAAGAGGAGGAAGTAAACAACAATAGACCATGTTTAGAAAATCATTTTTATTTAGACTATAAAAATAACCCTGCATCTATTTTTAGGCGTGCCAGCTGCTACTTTTAAGTTAGAAGTTTTAAATACAAATCTTATAATGCCCACATGATATCAAACATTCCCCTTCTTAAAATTTTTACTTTTTATTTTAATTTTTTAAACCATGAAACTATGTATTTTACTGTTTTAGCTATTACTGTTTAATTTACTTTAAAATTACATTAAAAACAGGAACAATAAAACTTTTTTTAATATTATTGATTAAATGTGAGCTAAAAAAACTGTTGTCCTCAAAAATATAATAGATGAGGACTTATGTCCATCAATCTGTTCTGTATTGTTTTCAGTGAACTTGAGTGTGTCAAGAAATGAACCAAAACTATGTGTATACTTGCCTCACAGACGTGAAAAATATATACTTACAGAAAGCGAAATGTCTGCTTTTATATAAAGTAATGAAAAACCAATTTTAAATTATGTAATTCGTATGAAACTTGAATTATTAGCGCATCCATTGCTGCAGAGACGACGAGATGACACGATCACCTTCATCACTACAGCCAAAACCAAAGAAATCACAAATTTATTAATGAATTAATAAAATGACCAGAGTTAGTCTCCTTGCCTTTTCCCCCCGATGCATTCTTTAACTTTATGCGTGCAGCTAAGCGCTGATTAGACTATGTAGGAAGTTAAAGAGGAGGATCACAAAGACCAAACCTCATTTAAATGAACAAATATTATAAGTAAACAACAATAGCACATTTAGAAAATGTTTAGAAATTCTTTCCGAGATGAGGCTGGGACGGTGTTATGCGCAGAGTGCCGGGAGATTTCCTAAAGCTCAAATCTCCAAAATCGTTGGGGCATTTTTTTCTAAATAGACGCTATCTTTAATAACCGTTGGAGGTTTTGAGCTGTACACACATGCATTCTTGCCTAAACAACTCTTGAAACTACACTTGTGACACAATAACAGTAATATTTGAACAATTTGCAGGCTGCCTTTTGGAGAAATAAAGAGAATAAAGAATAAACTAGTGGTTGGGTCAAAATAACCCAGAATATTTACTCAGCATAAACAACCCAACAATGTGTTTACAGAAACAACCACAGCATTTTTAAAGAGTGTTTTGTGTTATTTTAATGTTTCATTCTGAAAATCTATTTTTCCAGTTATTTCTATATTTTAAGTTTGATGTCTTTGAATGTACTTTTTTAATAACAATAAACACAGATAGGCTATATAACAGTTCATTCTTTGTACAAATAAAATTGTCAGCCAGTGAACTTGATTGTCTGTCTAAATAACATTAAACCAATGTTTTTTTGTTTTACTCATTATTGTACAGTTAATGGCAATAGCTCTGGTTCAGATTTTTCACGTTTGTTGTGTAAAGTACTCAGATGTGGAAATTAATACATAACTGTAGTATTTCTTCTATACAACATATTGTTATGACTTTTTTATGACTTAATTATTAATGTTCTTAAAAACCGGTTCTGAAGCAGGTGAAAACCTGGCCAGCAGGAGCCATCTCTGCTCTTCAGGAATGTTTCGAGAACACTGACTGGAACATGTTTAGGGACGCTGCGACTTACGGCAACTACACTGACTTGGAGGAGTACACGTCATCAGTGACCAGCTACATCAACAAGTGTACCGATGACGTCACTGTCGCCAAGAATATCATCTCACGACCCAACCAGAAACCGTGGATCACTGTGGAGGTACATGCACTTCTGAAGACCAGTCTCAGTCCCCTGCTGTTCACACTGCTGACTCATGATTGTGTAGCAACACACAGCTCCAATCATATCATCAAGTTTGCTGATGACACGACCGTGGTGGGTCTCATCAGCAAGAACGACGAGTCAGCGTACAGAGAGGAAGTGCAGAGGCTAACAGACTGGTGTACAGACAACAACCTGTCTCTGAACGTCGATAAGACAAAAGAGATGATTGTTAACTTCAGGAGGATACGGAGCGATCACTCTCCGCTCAGCATCGACGGCTCTTCTGTGGAGATCGTCAAGAGCACGAAATTCCTGGGTGTCCACCTGGAGGAGAACCTCACCTGGTACCTCAACACCAGCTCTCTGTATAAGAAAGCCCAACAACGTCTTTTCTTCCTGAGAAGCCTGAGAAAGGCACAGCTTCCACCACCAATCCTCACCACCTTCTATAGAGGAACCATCGAGAGCATCCTGAGCAGCTGCATCACTGTCTGGTTTGGGAATTGTTCCATATCAGACCGCAAGTCCCTACAGCGGATAGTGAGGACAGCTGAGAAGATCATCGGGGTCTCTCTCCCCCCTATCGAAGACATCTACATCACACGCTCCATCCGCAAAGCCACCAGCAGTGTGGCTGACCGGACACATCCATCACACTCACTCTTCACCCTCCTGCCATCTGGAAAAAGGTACCGAAGCATTCGGGCACTCACATCCAGACTATGTAACAGTTATGTAACACACACACACAAATCACTAAAACAGACAAACTAAATAACATCCGGACTGAACTGATAAACACACATATGCACAATCACACTGATTTACAACCACCTTAATTTGTTCATACCTACCTATCTGAACTGCTCTTTGCAATATTTGCACAATATTTTATTTCACTTTGCGATTTGCACACAATATTTTTGAACACAATGTAAATTGTTTACTTGCTGCTCTCTCCACTACCTCAACCCATACCTTATCACTAAAAAGGTATTTCTTAACTGTAACGTGTACGTTGTTGTGTTGTCATGTAGCTCTTCATTTGCACATTTACACGTGCACTTTGTTGTCTGTTGTCTGCTGTCTTTGTTGTCTCTTTTTTGTATAGAAATTGATAGTTTTTTAGGTTAACTTAAAAATGTAAAAATGTGCATTGTTAAATTTATGTTGTGTTCTTAATTTATGTCGTTGCATGTATGTAGCACCTTGGTCCTGGAGGAACGTTGTTTCGTTTCACTGTGTACTGAACTGTATATGGTTGAAATGACAATAAAAGCCGACTTGACTTGACTTATATTTTAAAACTGCTGCGAGTGAAAATGTCACTTTGCACCACCTGGCGGTCATTTCCACGAATGACTCTGAAATGCAACTAATTTATTTTGGCCTCTGTCGTTTTGCCACGGCGGTAAGCACGACGGTAAGTACGACGGTAATAGGCATTCTGACTACCTACTGTAGTTTTTCAGTTAAATTAAAATGTAAATCTTTCATGCCTGAGCTAGTCAGCTAATTAGGTCTCTAAGGTAGCTACAGTAGCTAGTTCTGTTAATTTATGTTGTTAATTTGTGTTGTAAATTTGTGTTGCATGTATGTAGCACCTTGGTCCTGGAGGAATGTTGTTTCATTTTGTACTGTACTGTATATGGTTGGACTGACAATAAAAGCCTACTTGACTTGAATTGATTGGATCTCACTTATGCATTCAGACTCGTGGTGTGACTGTGAGTAACTGCCTATTGTTCTGCAAGGTTCCGTAGGGTCCGCAAAGCTTCCATGAGGGCCGGCAAAAAAATTAAACAGTTTGGAAATGTAGTCACTATGCCAAAATTGCGCTGACTCCGTGTACATGAAACAGGGCTATCAGAGCTCAACCGCATGCATAAAGTTTGCCAGAGCGCACCGGCAGAAGTAGACTAATGATTATGAATGCATTGGAGAAAAACAGCAAGGAGACTGACTCTTACCATTTTATAATTAATAAATGAATTTAATAAATTAATGATTTTTTTTTTGGGCTGTAGTTGTAACATAACAGATATAAAGTTTATCATGCCATCTCCGCAGCAGTGGATGCACATATATTCACGTTTCATACAAATTACATAATCTGAAAGTGTTTAGCCTTGCACCTCCAGGGTACAGGCTCGATTCCCAGCCAGGTTCGATTCCTGTCTCTATGTGCATGTTCTCTCCGTGCTTGGTGGGTTTCCTCTGGGTACCCCGGTTTCCTCCCACAGTCCAAAAACATGTAGGTTACATGTAAGTTAATTGGCGTGTGAATGAGTGTGTGTGTATGTGTGTGTGCCCTGCGATGGATTGGTACCCTGTCAGAATGTTTTGTCAACATTGTGAGTCCACTTAAATAAAAGTAGAGTCTTATAAAGGTTATATAGCTTAATCTGAAAATAAATGTGGCACACTGACTGGTCAGGTGGTGTTTGTTGTGGCTCATCACTGTATGTTGTTAATTAAGGATTTTTGATATGTTCAATAAAACTATAATATTTCTCATTTGTGTTTCATGCATCTCATTTTTATCTGACTTTTTATCGCATTATGGTCTTGTACATAAGCAAATAAGCCATAAGCATATTTTAAATATATATATAGAAATGGATATATTTAATCAAATTTAATATATTATGAAGTATATTTTTAAATATAAAATTACATACATTAAGATATATATTTAAATATATTTCTCAATATATGAAAAGTGGCAATTTCTTTCAATATTTTGAAAGCATTTTTTAATATATTGTAAAATATTACTACACTATATTATTCTATATATTGTGAATATATTTTAGATCAGAACACTAATCTTTGCATAACCTGAGCACTGGATTCAGTTGTATATGTATAGCCCAGTTTAACTATAGACTGCATAAGTGCAAAGTGATGTTATAATGTGTACCGCTACATAATGTGAGAGGTGTTAAGAAGCTGATAAAATTATTAATCTGTAAACTTTCTGTTTGTTTCTGTCATTGACCATCAGTCCTTAGATGAGAGAAAAGATTAGGGGCGTTTTCACACTGGGGTCCCGGATCCGTTTCCGAGTACACTTGGCCCCGGGACCAGCTGATTTTTATCTGTGAGAATGTAATCGTTCCGAATCGTTCCGCGCTCGGGAACGAATCCCTGGACCGATTGCAGAGGTGGTTTCGGGAACGATTCACACCTTCCCGAGAACAGAAGGCGGGACATAAGTACGCGCTCGTGCTCAAAAGAGGAAGTGACGTAATTCCAGTTCGACTCTGTACACAAACAAACGTGGCTACTGAAGAATCTCTGGGAAGTGATGCCGAAGTATAGTATTTGCTAGAAATTTAGACAGACGAAAATATCCGGAGATAATCGGACACTACACATAAAAACCCCGATATTTACGGAAGTATCCGTAAGTATTTAGACGCGCGCGCGTACAGCAGCACTGAGCAATGCCGCGCGGAGTTAAACACACTGCGGCTCGTGCAGCACATAGCGCGCGTGCGATACTGAAGTGAGGAAAAGATAAACAATAGGATAAAAACCATCCAGTGTGATCGAGTCGGAACCCCTCTGACCCACGACAACATCTACCTTCATCATCGGAACCAGACAGCGTGGAGCCTGGTCCAGCAGAGAGCCTGCGCGTGAGCGGTGAGTTCATATTAAATACTATTAACTCCTGTTATTAACACTGTTAAACAGAGTCTCATATCATCACCACATCTCCAGGTAATTGTCTGTGGATCTCGTGGTGACATTTAAATGCATATAATGATATATACGGGATGATCCTTTCACATTAGCTCACAGTAAAGTTCACTCTGAATGCTCCTCATGTCTGCTCACTTTAAAGCCGCAGATCATTTCACTGTTCAGAAGAGCAGAATGTGATGAACTCCAGTGTTGTGCTTATGTAGCTATTAGAGTTACAGCTACTTTACTCTTTACTCATATGTTATATATAACATTCATGTATATTCTCCAACACATCTCAGAGACACTTATAAACACTGAGGTGCTGATGAGCCACATAAGCTCCACACACAGTTTCAGGTTATCTGTAATTGCTGTGACAAAATGTAAATGTTGGAAAATTTTTAATTTGTTCAAGCTGTTATGGTTGCAACTTTCAGCTAATTTCTTGCCTTTATACTTTCTTGCAGACAGGCACTGGAGGAAACTGAGACCTCTGACAGTAGCACAAGACCAGCTAACAACAGAAGAAAGAGACAAAACCTGACGTGCAGAGCAGGAGACTCAATGTCTGCATGAAATCTCAAATTTAGATGGAGAAGCGCTGACTACAGATACAGAGGAAGGAACATCAAGAGATTGAGTAGGATGTTGATGCAGATGATGGACCAACTGGTGTCTTAATTTCATTAACACACACCCTCTTGCTATGCAAGTACAAGTAAATATAAAATATGCTACATTTTAATGTTTATATTTTTTGTCCTATTTGACAGCTACTTTTGTTGCAAAATTTACTTTGATTATATTTTTATTTAATAATGTTTAATAAAACATTTTGCACTCTATCCAGTACTTTGTCTCTATTTCAAATCCCCCACACTCATCTTGGATTTTACAGTATACATTTATTTTTACATTTACAAAAACACAATATAAACACACGGCACACAAAACATGTTAAACACTAAACATTGATGCATGGTGAGGTTTTAAATCAAGTTTCAGCACCTCAGCTAAGTTTGAAAATCTACACATAGCAAGGTAAGGAAAAAAGAGCACAAGCATTTCTCATTTAGGACTGTTGTCCTCTTAATAGGAGAATTTAGTAGCCATTGCTGGTCACAAGGACATCCTGCCATCACACACCACCCCTCTCTAAACCCAGATGATCCTGAGGAGAACAGAAAAATGCATGATTAGATATAATAAATGATAAATATGTATCTATGCTATTTGCTTAACTTTATTCTAGCAGGCATTATATTGTAGCATTTATTGCATTTATTAATTGTTTACATCTGTGATTAATTTACAGTGTACATAAACACTATTTTTATGATAAAAAAGTCAACATTTTAAATGTGCTATGACTAAAGAAAGTAATGTTTAATGAGCACTTTATTTCTATTTGACTGGGAGTCAGAAGAGAATGTAGACAGCACCTGATTCCTCACCTTACAGAGTAGAGATGTAAAGTCATTCCTCAGTGCCTCGTGCTGTGTCCATGCAGCGCGTGCTCATTTCACCCTCTGAGTCGCGCGACAGATGTGTCAGTAGGCATGTTGTTTACATTGCCGTTGTTTTTGTGATAAAAACATCCACACGGAGCATTAACAGGTGTCTCACCGTTCATGACCCGAGTAGCGTTTCTTCTTCTTTCTTAGTTTTTTTTCCGGCGAAAAACAAACCAACTACCTCTCTACCGCCACCTACTGTTTCCGGTTGTGTAAATACGCAAGTGTCCCCGGGATCACAATCGCTATTACAGTGTGAACGCAGACCTGCGGGGGGATTGGGGAGGGGGAGAAATCGTGCTCGGGTAAAGGACGGAACAGATCGTTACCAGTGTGAAAACGCCCTAAGAGGAGGCTTCTGTACCTCTCCAGTGTTCTCTTATCACCTCAGAGCAGACTCTGGGAACAGGGAAGGCCAAGAGGTCAGATTGGACCCTGGGGAAAAAAAATTCTTCTCTTGTCTTCAGTTTACCTCACTAAAAACTGTTTTGTTTGTTTGTGAAAAATTAATTTTAAGTTTGTGACAATGTTTTTAGTTATTCAGATTTGGCTGGGTGCTCAATAAGATTTGTCTTTGGGGTGTATTTGTCTTTATAACACATTTATAATTTTTTATTAATTTAGTTGTGCTCATTTGGACAACAAAACACTTTTCTCTGAGTCTTTTAATGATTTAATTGCTTTATATGTTATCTTTTGTTAATGGAATCTGCAAAGCCTCAAACTCCACACACGACTCTAAATAGACCTTTCCAGCCTAACAAGCAGCAGAGTAGATAGAGTTGATATTTTGATAACGTTTGGTCACTCCATATACGTAACCAGAAGATCTAGGCCGTAGCCTCAAAAAAAAAAAAAAAAAAAAAGGGGAAAAAAAAGGGAAAAAAAGGTAAGAAAAATCACAGACTACACATAGGGAGAACTCACAAATATTAGTCTGAATCTTGAAAGGCCAATGTCCACTGCCAGCATGGAGTCATCAACTTCTGAAATCTTAATTAATTAATAAATTACCACGGTTGCTATCAAGAATTACAAACTCAAGCCATTACTTACCAATAGTTTAGGACTTAATAAAAAGCAGAAACAGATTTTAATTATATTATTCAAGTGCGTTTTCTACACAACTCTTAATGAATAATTGTCTTGCTGTTTGCTTTTCATTTGTCTCAGCACATGTCAAGAACATCTTTAAAATGCAGGAATGGGAGGTGAAAGTGTTTATTCGAACAAAGTTAAAGAATGAGTACAAAATGTGGTAGAGGCGATAAACCTCTCCTGGCTTCCAGCTGCAGACCTCAGCCTTGTAATATACTTGCATATCTTTTTGTTTATTTATTTATTTTTTTGGATACTGTAAAAAAATTAAAAACGGACACTGTTTGTTAATTGACAGCAGTGTCCTAGCAGCAGCACTGAACAGTAATATTGCAAAGTGTAAAGTGCTTTCATAGTTTACTTTTTTATTTATGTTTTAAATGTGCTGCTTTATTAATTTTTTCAACTTAACTAATAAAATGAATTGCAATAATTTTGTTGTAATGTAGTTTTATTACCATTTTTAGCTTTATTTACCTGTATATTTTATTTGCAGGATAACTACTATATTAACTTCAGTAGTCTTTTAATATTAACTGCTACTATTACTGCAGTATTATGCATAATCCCCCTTCTCCCTTTATCCCATGATAAAAAGTATATACTGTAGATCAGAAATAATTCACATCTTCAAAATGGCCCTGAAATCATTCCAAAAAAAGACTCCATAGACTATAAGAGGGTTTGTAGAGTGGACACACATGGACAAACATTTTAGGACCACTTTGGAAAAACTGCCATCCTGCTCACAATTTTTGAAATACACAAATAAAACTTGACACTGCACAGGCCTCCTCTCAAACAACTCAAGAATCACCTATGGTTTCTGTGATGCAAATAAAAGAAACACAGAAGTGCAGTTGCCTTTGTAAAAGCGGGTTACCTTCTCTGTGTATGTAATTTTTGTGGGAGAGGAAGGAGGGGGCAGCTGCAGCGTGTAGCCCAAATCATGCTACCCTTAACTTACACACGCAGTCCCTGATATCACAATCAGTATAAAAATCATACCCTTTTAACCATATTGGAGAAAAACAAGCAATTTCCCCCAGCATTTTGCCCAGAAAAAATGGGGTGCTATTGTGCCTCTACTTCACAATTTCTTCAGTCTTGTTTACACTAACATTTATGGCAATACACGATAATACACATTTATGCTGAGAAACTTTGTGTCTATCAATAGAAACAAGTGTCCATCAATAAATACATCCTGACACATGCTCAGAAAATTTCTGAATAAAAAAAATAGGTCTAAAAAGACTGTTCATTCCTAGAGGATTGATAAAGCAATCTGCATTGTACCCTGCTCTCAAGATACACAGGTCCTGTTTCTTTTTTGGCATTGTAGGAGCGTAGCGAAGGGGTTATATGGGATAACTTTGAAAGGTTGAAAACATATAATGCAGCTGCATTATGGATTACTTGCAAAGGTTAAATGGTGCTCGGCGTCAGATCTGCAAAGTATGTTGAGGTAGTTAAATCACAAAATAACGAGAGACTAAACAAGCACCTGAGTGGCAGATGCCAGTACAAGTGGGTATTTTACCCAAAAACACTTTTAACAGATATCTGAATTTAGCTATAACTCCCATAGATAGCCAAACCCCAAAAACTTAGCACCCTCCTTAGAACTCTTCCTAAAAACATGGTTAATTTAGCCAATTAAAAAAGTGCAGCTTTTACATAATTAGTGGTAATAGCACTAACAGTAGAAAATGGACCCTGTGCAACCTCCAATTTAACAGCAATATAACTTTCTACAAAATTATAATTATGTACTATAGATTATGGATTATGTACGTAATTCATTCTGTAAGTGGAACTCTTGTAAACCAAATCAAATGTTTCCATAAGAAATATTGGAAACTAAAGTTATTTGTTCCACAGCCCCCAAGAAAATACATACATAAAAGTAATTAATACAAAATATCAAGTAAAAATAACACAAATTAACCTGTACTTTACCTTTAAAAAAAAGTAAAAATGAATCCTGACAGATAAGTGTTTCCGTTTGTGTGCTGTGTATGTGTGTGTGTGTGTGTGTGTGTGTGAAGCTAAAGTAAGAGGAGAGGAGGAATAAGTTCCTTCCCTCTCCCTCTTCTCGTCTTCCACAGTAACCATTTCTTCTCTCTTATATGTGTCACGACACGCCAGATCTCGCCCACAACATAAGCACCTCCGCAAGCAGTTTAATGCACTCCTGTTCCAGCTCCGCGCCGCCTCTTGTTTTTTGCCGCCTCAGTCACGGCTCGAGCTCACCTGCTGCCGCTTCGGATTAATCAGTCAGGTGTATTTAAGGCGCTGCAGGACAACCACTTATTGCCAGATTATTGTGCCGTTCATGCCTTTATTCTCGCGTTTATTTTGCCACAGTTTATCGGTTACGACCCCGCCTGGTTTATCGTTTTTGTCCTTGTCTTCGCGTTACGGATTTATTGCTATTTGGATTACCGGCTTTGAACCTCGCTCACGTTTTGACTACGATACTGCCTGCCCCTGGATTTATTGCTTCTGGATTTGCAGTCATTGGATCTACTGGTTTTTGAACTCGGCTTCCGATTTTGGCTACGAGATTGGATTACGTGCACTGGAAGCTTTGACCTCACAAACGTGGAGTTGTGTGCTGCCTCCCTACACTTCCTGGTTCTCTCAGACCAAGATGCCCTCTACTGGCTGTATGTGTCTCTTGTTTGATTATTCTCTCTGCCTCTCTCTGCTACTGGATCTACGTGTTTTCTCTCTAGTGACGCCCCTAGCCTCCACCAGCCCCCTGGAGAACCCTCCTGAACCAATGCAGGTGGGTCGGACGCGTATCTCACCCGAGGAGCGCCAACGGAGACGAGACAAGGGGGCATGCTTCTACTGTGGTCAGTTGGGTCACTTTTCACGTAACTGCCTGTTAAAAGGGCAGGCCCCTCGGTAATTTTGGGTGCACCGGGGGGCCCGGATCTTAGAAGATTTCCCAACCATCGGTCCTGTTTTCCAGCAACCCTGACCCATAAAAGTCAGTCCCACGACACGTACGCCCTGTTGGATTCTGGGGCTGACCAACGCTTCACTTGTTTTGGGTCTCCCATGGTTACAGTTGCACAATCCCCACATTGACTGGGTCAAGAAGAGAGTTTTGGAATGGAGCCTTCCTGTCTGTCGTCATGTCTCCGTTCTGCTGCCAAAGGGTCCCTGCCTTCTCCGCTGGAGGACTGCCCCAACCTCTCGAACGTCCCAGCTGAATACCACGATCTCCTGAAAGTTTTAGCAAATCTCGTGCAGTCTCACTACCCCCCCACCGCCCATACGATTGTGCCATTGACCTTCTGCCAGGTACAACCCCGCCCAAGGGACGACTATACTCCCTCTCTTGCCCTGAGAGGGAGGCCATGGATCAATACATTACAGAATCCTTGCTGCGGGAATCATTCGTCCTTCCTCCTCTCCAGTGGGCGCAGGGTTTTTCTTTGTGGAGAAGAAGGACAAATCCCTTCGGCCCTGTATCGATTATAGAGGGCTTAATGAGATTACCATTAAGAACCGCTACCCACTCCCTCTCATGTCTTCAGCCTTTGAGTTACTTCAGGATGCACGGGTGTTCACCAAGTTGGATCTTAGGAACGCCTATCACTTAGTGAGGATACGAGACGGAGACGAATGGAAGACTGCTTTCAATACACCTACGGGCCACTATGAATACCTTGTGGTACCCTTTGGGCTGACCAATGCCCCAGCTGTCTTCCAGACTCTTATCAATGATGTACTGAGAGACTTCCTGAACGTTTTTGCATTTGTCTATCTCGATCTTCTCCCGCACACTTAAGGAACACCGGTCCCATGTCCGTCAGGTTTTACAAAGGCTCATGGAGAACAAGCTCTATGTCAAGGCTGAGAAGTGAGAGTTTCATTGTGATTCTACTTCCTTTCTTGGGTTTGTCATATCACCATCAGGTATTCAAATGGACCCAGCTAAAGTAAAGGCAGTCACAGATTGGCCGGTACCATCTTCAAGGCGGGAACTTCAGCGTTTTTTGGGTTTCGCCAACTTTTACAGGCGCTTCATTAGAAACTATAGCACTGTTGCAGCACCTCTCACCGCTCTCACATCCACAAAATTGCAGTTTCGATGGAATTCACTGGCAGACCAAGCTTTTATGGAACTCAAAGTTCGTTTCACCTCTGCCCCTATTCTCACCTTCCCTGACCCGTCCCTCCAGTTTGTGGTCAAAGTGGACGCATCGGAAACAGGTGTTGGAGCCATTCTTTCCCAAAGGTCCTTCAAAGATAATAAACTTCACCCCTGTTCTTTCCTCTCTCGTCGACTTTCGCCGTCTGAATGCAATTATGGCATCGGAGACCGAGAGCTATTGGCCATCAAGTTTGCACTTGAAGAATGGAGACACTGGCTGGAGGGGGCAGAACATCCATTCTTGGTCTGGACCGACCATAGAAACTTGGAGTACTTAGGGTTAGCCAAGCGACTTAATTCTCGTCAGGCACGATGGTCCTTGTTCTTTTCCCGGTTCAACTTTACATTGTCCTACCGCCCGGGTTCTAAGAACACCAAGCCAGGCGCCCTTTCCCGACAGTTCTCTCCCTCTATGGATTCCCCCCCTCAGGAAACCATCCTTCCCCCACATTGTCTGGTGGCTGATACTCGCCTAGTAATAGAAAACCTGGTGCTACGTGCGCTCGAACGCAAGCCAGGTCCAAGTAACGTTCCCCCCAACCGACTCTTTGTCCTAAGTCCTCTCCATTCCGCTGTATTAGACTGGGCCCACAGCTCCAAGTTGGCATGCCACCCGGGCATAGCCCGCACTCTTTCTTTCGTTGAGCAACGTTTCTGGTGGCCAACTGTTAAGGAGGATGTCAAAGGTTTCGTATCTTCATGCGATACTTGTTCTAGGAATAAGGCCACGAACCGCCCCCCGGAGGGCCTTCTCAGACCGCTCCGCATCCCTCATCGCCCATGGTCGCATATCTCTCTGGATTTTGTCACGGGATTACCACCCTCAGACAACAACACTTGCATTATGACAGTGGTGGATCGATTCTCTAAGGCCGCTCACTTTGTCCCGCTCCCCAAACTCCCTTCCGCTAAAGAAACAGCTGAACTCTTGGTGTCTCATGTTTTCCAGCTCCATGGTATCCCATCAGATATTGTCTCAGACAGGGGCCCGCAATTTTCCGCACAATTCTGGAAGGTTTTCTGTAAGCTCATTGGTGCCACCCCCAGCCTGTCCTCTGGCTTCCACCCCCAGAGCAATGGACAGACGGAACGGATCAACCAGGAACTAGAGAAGTCTCTAAGGTGTATGGCATCACGGGACTCAACCTCTTGGAGTAAATTTCTCCCATGGATAGAATACGCCCACAACTCGCTCCCCACATCTTCCACTGGTATGTCTCCATTCCAATGCTGTCTGGGATATCAACCGCCTCTGTTCCCTACTCAAGAGGAGGAAGTTGCGGTGCCGTCAGCCCAAGCTTTTGTCCGTCGCTGCAAGAAAACTTGGCAACAGGCGCGCTCTCAACTGCTGCGCTCGGTAAATACATTCCGACACAAGGCCAACCGCCATCGCTCAGCAGCTCCCAGATACCGCGTAGGCCAAAGAGTAATGCTGGCCACACGCGACATACCACTAAGGATCGTGTCAAGGAAATTGGCTCCGAGGTATATTGGACCTTTCTCCATTTCCCGAATCGTCAACCCCTGCGCCGTCAAGCTTTCCCTGCCCCTGTTGATGCGCCGTATTAACCCCACCTTCCATGTGTCTCAGATCCGACGTCTGGTCTCCTGTCCATTGTCCCCAACACCCCAACCCCCCCCGTCTCATCGATGGGGGCGAAGCATTCACGGTCCGTAAGCTCCTCAGATCCCGCCGCCGTGGACGTGGGTTACAATACCTAGTGGATTGGGAAGGGTATGGACCTGAAGAAAGAAGTTGGATACCTGCCAGGTTTATTCTTGACAAGTCCCTGATTAGAGAGTTCCATAGGCTCAACCCGGAGGCTCCTTCTAGAACGCCGAGTGGCGTTCATAGGGGGGAGGGTACTGTCACGACACGCCAGATCTCGCCCACAACATAAGCACCTCCGTAAGCAGTTTAATGCACTCCTGTTCCAGCTCCGCGCCGCCTCTTGTTTTTTGCCGCCTCAGTCACGGCTCGAGCTCACCTGCTGCCGCTTCGGATTAATCAGTCAGGTGTATTTAAGGCGCTGCAGGACAACCACTTATTGCCAGATTATTGTGCCGTTCATGCCTTTATTCTCGCGTTTATTTTGCCACAGTTTATCGGTTACGACCCCGCCTGGTTTATCATTTTTGTCCTTGTCCTCGCGTTACGGATTTATTGCTATTTGGATTACCGGCTTTGAACTTCGCTCACGTTTTGACTACGATACTGCCTGCCCCTGGATTTATTGCTTCTGGATTTGCACTCATTGGATCTACTGGTTTTTGAACTCGGCTTACGATTTTGGCTATGAGATTGGATTACGTGCACTGGAAGCTTTGACCTCACAAACGTGGAGTTGTGTGCTGCCTCCCTACACTTCCTGGTTCTCTCAGACCGAGACGCCCTCTACTGGCTGTAAGTGTCTCTTGTTTGATTATTCTCTCTGCCTCTCTCTGCTACTGGATCTACGTGTTTTCTCTCTAGTGACGCCTCGTGACAATATGAGTCTCACACATATGCGCACACACAGCGGAAACACTGTTTTATCGGGAAAATAAACCTCTCTAATGACACTCGAATGAGCGCACACTAATGGAATCACTGCTGTAAAGTAAAAATAAAAAAATTAACCTGCACTTTACCTTTGAAAAGAATCGCGACAATCGCAAATAATCATGTTTCTGTGTAGAGCAGAGAGCGTGTATGTGAGAAGGCGAGAGGAGGAAGGGTGTGTGTGAAGGGGCACGGTGTCCAATGACGCGAGCGCACAAAGTGCAGTGCCGGCTGAAATAGTGAGAGAGAGAGAAAAGATCCATTTTCTCTCTCTCTCTCTCTCTCTCTCTGTTTTAGCCGGCACTGCACTTCACTCTAATGAGACTTGATTTTGCTTTACAGGCGCGCACACGTGTTATAATAAACAGTACATGTGCGCTGTACACATACACGTACAAACACAAAATAAAATGTTTTACATGCACATGCGTGGTCACAGTGTTATAGTAAACAGTGCATGCATGCATGGATGTTGATTATACCAGTGAGAGACGCACACTAAGACGGAGCAGGGGAGACAATTACCCACAATTCCGCAGCGCAAGACAGAGAAAAAACATTGGCACAGTTGTGATCACGTGACACTCGGCAACAAGACAAGAAGCGCGTGCATGCTACATGATACTTGTAAACCAAGACATGCTTATTTTTCAAGTCAAAATTTATAAAAAATCTTTGCTTGTCTTGCGGAACACTTGCAAATCGTGTTCCACTGTATTATCGTTTTATCCATTTGCATTCTATACCATGTGATTGTGTGGCACTGAATTATGGCAATGTGTTTCAAGTGAAATAATGGACAATAAACACTGCCCAAATCAATCAAGTCGTAAGATACTGTGGTCAAGATCATGAATGTTTAATTCTGCTCCTTACTTGGGCAAATAATAATAATTAAGTCCATATTATTGACTCCTTGCTTAAGCCAATAATATGGACTTCATTGTAGGGTTTGTTTCCTTTTTGGCCCCTCAATTGTAGCTCTTTTATTTGTACTTCAGTGCATAGTCAAACATGATTACTCATCTAATTATTGTGCGCTTATTACAATAATAATTTGTAATAATGTTTATAATAATTATGTGCATAGTGCACTGTTTCAGTTACAGTTCCCTTTACATAATCCAAAATCTCTGTCACTTTTTGCAAAGTCTTGCTCCAGCATTGGATTTGTTAAAATGGCAATTACTGTCTTCATTATTGTATTAACAATAGCCTATTTAATTTTATGGATTTAGTCTCTTCAAGTTACCTGGTTGATAATAGTATTTTTTTCCCTGCCTGACATTTCTGGGTGTTCTACTAGACATTTGTCTGCCACTTTAATTTAAATTAAACATATAAATACTTGGTGTCCACTTCAAGAAATTCAGTTAAAGCAGTACTGACTACCTTTTACCTTAAGCTCTTCTTCCATCTCAGACACCTTTTTCTCCAAAACCTGCTTTTCCTACACAGGAAACAAAAAAACATAAAATAGAAATAGACACAAATAAAATACGTTCTAAGTTTTATTTATAAATCATAAATAAGCTCTTGTTACATATTAAATGTATAAATGATTTTTACAGTTAATTTGGATAGTAAATACCATTTTTTCTGACTCAAATACATAGCACTTCTCAGATATTCTGTCCGGCTTCTGAAATGCAAACAAATTTGTGAAAATAAATATAAATTATGAATTATTCTTAAAATATTAATTGATGTTCTTAGCATAGTATTATTATACTATTGTACAGTACAAATAAACATTAAAATATAATTGTAAAAATATATGGCTAGTGGGTGTTTTACATGTAATTAGATATGGTGAAATAGAACAATGCAGGAAGGTGTCAACAACAGAAAATTATAGTAGTCCAGAATCTAAGGGACATCTTTACCTAAGCTTTAGGCCAGTGCAAATTAAATCCGTCTTTGGTCAATATTTTCTTACCTGTGTGACTTTATCTAATTTTAGGCGGAATTTGTCCAAATCCTGCTTGCTGTCCTCCAGACAAGCCTTAAGCTTCTCATTTTCTGCCAGTGCCTCCTCATACAGCTAGCAAAGTACAACCACCAAATATTTAATAAAGTATTACACACACACACACACACACACACACACACACACACACACACACACACACACACACAGAGATCAGCCATTGCATTATGACCACCAGCCTAATATTATAAATCAGATTTGTGAACTTTTTTCCTAAAGTTGATGTGTTGGAAGCAGAAAAAAATCGGCAAGCATAAGGATTTGAATGACTTTGACAAGGGCCACATTGAGATTGCTAGAGGACTGGGTCAGAGCAATTTCAAAACGGCAGCTTTTGTCTGATATTCCTGGTCTGCAGTGGTTAGAATCAACCAAAAGTAATTCAAGCACAGAAAACAGAAAAAAATGAGGAAAAAAGTTCAATATTTTCACGTAAATATTCTTATATGCACGTAAGAATCTTTCCCTGAAAAAATGACTCCTTGCATGAATCCACCCAGGGTGCTTCAGGTTAAAAAATTTTTTTTAAAAATGTAATCATCATTCTTTTTTTCTGTTTGTGTCTAGCGTTGAATAATTATTAGACCACGAATGGCTGGAATGTGGTTGTGAATTCATTACTGAAATAAAGCTGCTCACATTGCTGCGTGCTTTAATTTTTTTTTAAAAGCAGTGTTTATTTAGCAAGTATATATTTGTGATATGTAATTTTATACAGCACAATGCATGTAGTGTGCGTATGGCTGAAATGTGGTTGTGAATAAGCCTTTTAGTGAATGTAGAATGTTCGTGTGAGCCCGCAGCATGCACTTTCACTTTGCAGAGTTTTGAGCAAAAGGCAGATGAATGCGCGCATCAATATATGTGATTCATACAAGATTAATTTTTTTAAATGCAGTTTCTCTTCACATAATCCCCTAGAAATACAATAAACACAAATATATACTCGCAAAATAAACGGTGCCTTCCTCTCAAAAGAAGCCCTGTTTTGTGTGAGGAGTGTATAGGTGTGAACAGCTTTAATGGGAATCCTGGTGAAACCTGGTGTCTTACATATTCATGAAAAGTCATGGGTTATTCAGTGAAACAGAGGCTTTGCTGGAAAAAGTTAGGCACATCAGTCACTTTAGCCCAAATAAAAGGTATTTCTCAGTGTTATAATTTAATTGTTTTACTATAGGCACACACCCAAGAATTTCATGAACTCAGTTCTGTGTTCAAAACAATCTGTCAGGTTTGTTTATGTTCCTTTTCTCTGCTTTTCTACCATAGTTTGAAATTGTGTTCTTTTTTATTTGTACTTTGACATAAGTTTAAAAGTCGCACATGAAACTAAGAAATTTACATTAGCCATATTACGAAAGCTCAGTTTGTGCTGTACATAAATAATAGATTAGACTTTTTTACAAAAACAAAAAAAAGAGTGCTGAATCACTGCAGGGCTGCTGAAAGGCCTTAGGCACCTAAGGGTTTTATTAAATTAAAAACTGGTTGACCGGCCACGATTTTATATATATACAGTTGGACACACCTTCTCATTCAAAGAGTTAACTTTATTGTGTTATTTAGCCCAAACAAGTCTCTTCTGCTTGTTGCCTGTCCTTAGCAGTGGTTTCCTAGCAGATAGTCTACTATGAAGGCCTGATTCACACAGTCTCCTCTTAACAGTTGTTCTAAAGATGTGTCTGCTGCTAGAACTCTGTGTGACATTGACCTGTTCTCTGATCTGAGCTGCTGTTAACCTGCAATTTCTGAGGCTGGTGACTCGAATTAACTTATCCTCCGTAGCAGAGGACTCTTGGTCTTCCTTTCCTGGGGTGGTCCGCATGTGAGCCAGTTTCTTTGTAGCACTTAATGATTTTTGTGACTGCACTTGGGGACACTTTCAAAGTTTTCCCAATTTTTCGGACTGACTGTAATGATGGCCACTCGTTTTTTTCTTCACTTAGCTGCTTTTTTCTAATAATACAAATTCAACCTCTTTGAATGAGAAGGTGTGTACAAACTTTTGGTCTGTACTGTATATAGCAGAGAGGCTCCATCAGTGATCAAAGGGCGGAAATCTGTTAAATCCTGTTAAATCCACCACACAGACAACCCAACAGACCCCGAGCTACACTCCTGCTGTGTTTTATAGCACAAATTGCATAAATTGTCAAAAGTTATTACAATATATAAATATAATCGGTCCCCATCCTCCTAGACCTGTCAGCTGCATTTGACACAGTGAACCACAAGATTCTATTATCTATTCTTACAATCATTGGAATCTGTGGAACAGTGTGGCAATGGTTTGCTTCTTACCTAGAAGATAGGATTTTTATACAATTATGTACATGACACAAAACTTATTCTCTCCTTTCCTCCCTCAGACACTCAGGTTTCCACCCAGATCTCAGCAAGTCTGGCAGACATCTTATGCTGGATGGCAGCTCATCAGCTGAACATCAATCTGAGTAAAACTGAACTGCTGTTTATCCCTGGTGATATCCCTGGACAACAATCAGATCACTCCTTCAGCCACTGCCCACAATCTTGGGGTAACTGTGGACAATCATCTGTCATTTTCCCCACACATCGCTAACCTTACTCGCTCTTGTTGATTTCTTCTTTACAATATCAAAAGAATCCGCCCATTTCTTTCTTCACAGGCTACTCAGTTGCATGTTCTGTCCACCATTCGTCCTCTGCAGCTGATCCAGAATGCAGTGGCACGCCTCGTTTTCAACCTTCTCAAATCTCCCACCCCACTCCACTTCTCCACTTCCTGTAGCTGCCCGCATCAAATTCAAAACCCTGATGCTTGTCTACAAACGTAAAAATGGCCTAGCACCCACTTACCTCTCTGCTCTAATCACACCAAGCACAGCACCGTGTTCCCTCCAATCCTCCTCCACTGCTCGCCTAATTCCACCATCTCTCAGGGACCGAGGAACTCAACTCAACTCTCTCAACTCATATTTATTTGTATAGCACTTTAACAACAAGAATGCCTTCACATGAATAATAAAATAATATAATAATATAATAAAATAAAATAATAATATAATAAAATATAAAAAAAACATAATTAAAATCACATCACACACATATCTAATTAAACACAAGCTGTAAAATCAACATTTCAAGTTGGTTTAAACGCTAGAGAAAATTATTCATCCAGACTCGGCTGTACGGACATCTAGAGGAAGTTTTTTCCACCACCTAGGTGCCAGAACAAAAATGAGTCTGAATGAATGTCTTCCTCACATTAAAATTCACATGTTTTCTCTAGCGTTCTTTGACAATCTTTAAACGATGACTCAAGACATATCTTTTTCTTCAGTACTTGGATCACCAATATATTTCATTATGTTTCAACATTGTACATTAATACTTAATACAATGAAACCATGACAGAAGAAACATGGATTTATTTGGTAATCAAAAATAAATAATAATAATGTTAAATACACACATGAACAGAATATGTTTTATATTTCCTGCTTCATCAAAGTACCATGGTTTGTTACCCCAAGAGGTATCACCGTGCAGAAACGGCAGGGAAAACACACTGTTGTTGGACAGAGGAGCATGTCTGTGTGACAGGACTTGAAAAGGGTGAATGGAAAAAAAAGCAAAAGAAACCAGCCTCATGCCGCCGACAGTGCTAATGTGAACCCGATCCGCTCCAACCTTGAAGAGAACCATGAAGAGAACATGGACACAGAAGCTAAAGGTGAGCGGAACTCTTACTCTAATGATCCTCTTTGTGGCAACTTTGCACAACAGCAGAAAGAGGATGTGTGCTTGAAACATTGCTGGGGCAGGATCGTTGAAATAAAGGCAAAAGAGGACATCCCCCCCGCCCCCATATTACTACACATTGGGTTTTTTCATCTGGTTCACATCCCATCACTGCGCGCAAACTACTCCTGATATGGCGTGTGCGTGAAATGTTCCAAGTTCCCCTGTCCTCCAGAACACCTCCCGACTTCGATCACCCTTTACTGGTCCACACGGAAGCGTCTGAGACAAGGCTCAAAGTGGTCCTGTCTCAGGAGTTTGATGGTGAAGAACGCTCCATCTTGTATGTGAGTAGAAAACTCTCATCTGCTGAATGTAACGATAGAGAGGGAGACGACAGAGAGGGAGGTTCGTGCAATTAGGTGAGCAATAGAAGAGCTGAGAATGGTGGCATTTCATGGTTCATACTGATCCTGCTCCTCTACAATGGTTGGCCAGAGCTAAAACCACCAATCACCAAATTACATCTATCTTTATTGATCTTCAATACATGCTCAAGTCACTGGCATTTTGGCCCCTGCAAATGTCTGTGAATGCAAATCAAGCTCTTAGGGAAAAAAAATAATCTATCGTCCAGCTCTATTTTAACGAATGGTGATAAGTCAGGTTTATTCCCCCTACATTGTTCTATCCAACAAGGCTGCCCTCTTTCAACTTTTCTTTTTTCTATTGCAACGGCATCTATAGCCATGATTTTCTTGAAAATATACAATTTAGAATAGATAGTAATTAAATTACCTACATTGGCTTAAAAGTCCTAAAAAACGCAAATTAATGTTTAAAGATTTTTTTTCATGTCAAGGTTAAAGCACATTATAGACTGCTTAAATGTTCTTCCTTCATCTGTGATTGGCTGTATCAAGTCTATTTGGACTTTGGACTTTTGAAACCCTCATGATCTCTAAAGCTCACCTACAAAAGCCCAAATCTCGGGGTATGCTTGGCCTTACATGAGAAATGAAGACAAATTTATTTTTAATTTATATGTTTAAACTAACTGACTGGTGTCAGTGGGACATGCCAAAACATCAGTACAAAGATGTTGTATTGGTATGTTTTCAAATTTTTTTCATTTTATCTGACCTGTAAATAGCAAAAAAAAAAAAAAAAAAATGTAAATTGGGAAGCTGGAATTTATCCTTAATCTGCTCAAAGGAGACAAATCTACTATGCAAAATCTCGGACAGTACCATTTGGTGGCTAATGTAGGAACATTAATGTAATGGAACATTTGTAGCCCAATGGATCACACCCTTGAGCCCCCTTATGGGTAAAAATTAAAGCTAATTTACTTGGTAACTCTTTCTTGTAGGCTTTGCTGTTTTTCCAGATAGATAAACCTAACACCTTTGTTTTTTATCCAAGATTTTACATAAATGGCAGATTTTTCTAGTGTGTAAAGAGCCCTATTGTTTTTCTAAGGATTAGTTTTTTTTTTAGGGCCCAAGCAATAGCAGTGCGACGTGCCCTGTTGTTCTTCTAAGGATTATTATTAAAGCTCAAGCACTAGTAGTGTGAAGGGCCCTCGTGTTCTCTTAAGGATTATCTATTTATTTATTTATTTATTTAATCACCCAGGGCATTCTGGAATATTAACATGCTCAAAAACGTGTGAAAATCAGCACACAGGTTGTAATCTAGGGCCATTAGAAGGTCAGTATGACTTGGCCCTGGGCTTGGCATACACTTGTCACAAAAAATGCCCAGTGAAGAAAATCTTGGTGAAAAATCTTGCTACATAGCTGTTCTATGAAAGTGTGCACATCTAAAATGTCAGCCTAAAACTGAACCCTGTGGAACACCAAACTCCACTTGAAAACATGCAGAATAGTCACCATTTAAATTTACAAACTGATAACGATCAGCCAAATAGGATCTGAGACAGGAGAGGTCCGTTCCCTTACTTCCTACTACATTTTCTAATCTGTGAAGGAGAATACTATGGTCAATGGTGTCAAAAGTTGCACTAAGGTCGAGTAACACGTAGAGCTGCAAGTAGTAGCAGATAAAATTCATAATCAAACAAATTCATAATCACAGTAATAAAATTACAGGAAATTTTTTAATTTAAATTCAATTCAGCCTTTAGATTTTATTATATGTAATTAGAAAAGCTACGCATGCAGGGTTTCGTGTCATCTTATACATTGTGTTTTTTTACATTTATAGCAGATTTATTAACTGAAATAAATTAAACTGAATGACCATAACATTCCAACATTGTCAGGACGTGCTACTGCGTCAGCAGGTGTCGATGTCATTCAGCAGCGATTGTGTTTTTGCATTATTATCAATTAAATGCAGTAGGCTGGTATGTTTATCATAATTTTATTTAATAAATAATGAAAAATTGTAACAAATTCCCTTTTTACATTCCAGTACCATTCCTGTTGCACTGTACCACGCCGGCAAAACCTTCTGCGGACACGCTGATGTGTGATGTGATCTTAGTGTGTTGACTGTGTGGTGTCACCTGAGAGATGTCAATAGGTCTTCCATATATATTCATGAAAAGTCATGGATTATTCAGTGAAACAAGGTAGACATATCAGTCACTTTACTCCAAATAAAAAGTCTCTCTCATTGTTATAATTTAACAGATATACAAACCAATCAAACAGTGCGCACTGAATACTAAACCTAAACCGTGTGTGCGGAATAATAAACCAAGATGCGTTTCTTAGCCCCACTACTGTGAAATCGACATATTCAGAGGGCCACGAGGGGTACGCGGACCACTGAGTATCTGCATATTCCGAAATTGACATTTGTACCATTTTTTAATCACTGGAATTGAATAATTTATTTGGTTTATTTATTTTCATTTTTTATAAAATATAAAAATAAAATATTCTATCAAAATACCAAAGAAAATGATTGTGCATAGAGTGATTAAAAAAACAATACAATGTATGTTATCATAAGAAAAATCTCCATTTCTTCTATTCCAAGAATTAAAAATGGGCAAAAGGTAAATTTTAGAATCTACAATCCAGAAGATTTTAAATTTACACACATTTAAGAAGGGGCCTGAAGCACTGCAGGTGTTAGGAACCACCACTAGAGAGCACTGTTTGTTTGTCTTGTAGTTCTTGTTGGTCGACTCAGTTTCCCAGAAGGCACCTCGGTCAGGTGATGAGAGTGCTCACCTGAACCGAGGTGGCTCATTGAACATCTTATAAATAGCAGTTTGTTCTGGGAAACTGGGTCGAGCATTGTTTGATTATATGTTTGTATGTATATATGTTAACATCACAGTCAAGTGGGCATTCCCTTTTGGTTTTGTTTTAAGTTCTTTGAGTTTTATATTTTAGTTATATTGTTTAACCTTTGTTTTCAAGAGGGCTCTATTGTTAGTTTTCTTTATATTCGTTGTGCTAGTGGATTCTTGGAGCTGTTTAGTGTTTAGTTAGGCTGTGTCACCTCATGTGTAAGTACTGTTCTGTGTGTCTCCAGTGTTGGTCTTCCTCTTTAGTCCTTTGCATGTACTGTTCTGTGGTCTGTTTAGATGTGTGTAGCCACATGAGTGCTTAGCCGCTAGCAGGGTTAGCCGATAGTAGGCCTTGGCTGCTAGTAGGGTTAGCCCCTAGTAGGGTTAGCCTCCAGTAGGCTAGCCTCTAGTGGGATTGACTGCTAGTGGTTCTGGTCGCTAGTAGGTTAGCCGCTAGTTTGGAATAGCCTCATGTGTGCCTTGTCTTGTGTGTTCAGGTCCCCCGAGTAGGTCAGTACAAACCTGGTTAGCCACTAATCCAGTTAGGTACAAACCTGGTTAGGTCATCACTCAGTACATCAATATTCAATGTAGTTACTAATCCAACTAACCACTAACCCATGCAGTCTCGTCTCTAGTCTCTGTGTCCCTGGTCCCGTCTCTAGTCTCTTGTGTCCCTGGTCCCGTCTCTTGTGTCCATGGTCCCGTCTCGTCTCTAGTCTCTGTGTCCCTGGTCCCGTCTCGTCTCTAGTGTCCCTGGTCCCGTCTCGTCTCTTGTGTCCCTGGTCCCGTCTCGTCTCTTGTGTCCCTGGTCCCGTCTCGTCTCTTGTGTCCCTGGTCCCGTCTCTAGTCTCTGTGTCCCTGGTCCCGTCTCGTCTCTAGTGTCCCTGGTCCCATCTCGTCTCTTGTGTCCCTGGTCCCGTCTCGTCTCTTGTGTCCCTGGTCCCGTCTCGTCTCTTGTGTCCCTGGTCCCGTCTCTAGTCTCTGTGTCCCTGGTCCCGTCTCGTCTCTAGTCTCCCTGGTCCCGTCTCGTCTCTAGTCTCCCTGGTCCCGTCTCGTCTCTGTGTCCCTGGTCCCGTCTCTGGTTCCCATGTTTCTTTAGGTAGTTCCAGCTCCATGTCCCCCTGTGTCAGCTCTTAGCCCCTGTGTTTGCTGCTAAGAGCATGTGTTTGTTCTGAGCCCTAAGTTATAGTTTGAGTTTGTAGATTTGGTTTCTTTGTTTATGTTCTTTATTATTGGTTCTGTTAAATAAAATACTTTTTCTGTTTAAAAACCCCTCTGCATTTATGCCTGCCCTATTCGCCCACTGCAACTACATCAGCTGGTCTGGCCTGTGGTAACAGCCAGTCTGTGACAGCAGGTCTTCAGAAAGGCCTCAGATCGAAGAGGGTCTTAAAGTGGGAAAGGATGCATTTTAGTTTCTCTGAATGTATATGCCCCTGTTGTATGTGTATGAATGGAAGCTCTGCACTTCAGCTGTGAGTTCAGTAAATGCTATGATGATAGACAAATAATACAGTAAATTAATTACACTGTAAGTCAAATATCTAATTTTTATTACCCTAAAGATAACCTCAGATGTAGTTAATGTAGATATAAGCAGTGTGCACATGAGAAAATGTCACACAAGTGTCATACTAATGTCCCTAATTACAATAGGGACACCCATAATGTGTTATTGGTTATATGGAATAAGGATGAGTTAAAAAAAAAAAAAAAAGGATTGGGCCTTTGAGTGACATGTGGTATGAATGAGAGTGATTGAGAATGAACCTCTTATCTGGCATTACATTACAGCCACAGAGAAACCAATGCTGTTAATTTATGTGATAAAGTATAAAATAACTGTATATATCACAGTACCTACAGTCACAAGACCTGGCCAGGCAGAAAATTATGATATCAGCATGCAAAGCCTTTTCTTTTCTTTTTTAATGACAGTTTACGTTTATCATTACTCACTAAAGTGTATGGGCTAATGGCAAGTACGATGTAGGTTTGATTAAGAGAATTGAACTGGCGGTGATCACCCCAAAATAAAATTTTAGGTACTACAAACCTAGGTCTTTAACTGAAATAATTCCAGTGTTTAATTCTTTATTGAAAGCTGTTGTCATAATACACACCAGCAGAACAAGGTCATAACGCAAGCCATGTCAAAGCTACAATTCAAAGATACAAGTATTTAGGTCAAATTGTTTTGGGACAAGATAAAACTTTGGATCCAAGTACAGTAGTATTCCAAAATATTCTAAAACAAATAAGAGAAATTAATGCCAAAGTAAAAATAAAAAAATTATAAGTGTTTTTACTGCAGAAAAGTTATTTTGATCTATGCAATCCTCGAGGCCCCAGTGAGCTGTACACTCATGGGAAGGGCCTACTGGCCCACAGTGCACTTAGTTAAACTCCGGAAGCAAGAATAATCTTTCACTGAATTTAATTTGGCATTATTAACTAATTTAATATTGGGCATTCCAAATACTAAAAGGCCTTTTACAAAACCTGTTGATGAAAAGAATGGTTGTATGATTTCAGTCTTGCTACAGATGCATGACTCACTTCTCAGCCAAATTGGATCCTGTAGCAGCAGAACCACCCATGAGTTTATGTGCAGTACAACAAACTGAGAAGGCAGGTGTAGAATAAAGATATATAGTGGGTTACAGTAATTTGACATTTCTAGGTCCTCATGACTTTTCAGTATCATTTATACAGAAAAGCATCACACTTATTTGCAGCAGAGTGGTTAAAGTACAATGCTAAATTCTGGTAACTCTTTTTCCTACAGAAGGTAAAGGAGAACACCACTGCTACTTTGCCTACTGTTAAACAACTTTGTTTCCCTAGGATTGATCCACAGTAAGCACCACTACAGAATCCGGATATAAAATAAACGTGGATGGATTAACATTTTGTGATACAGAAACAGGTGCTAACAGGAGTTTGCCGTAGTGATAGCACATGAAATTTTAAAAGTGTAAATGTAATGCTCAACTAACAAATTAGATTCTATTTCAGAAAAACAGATGTAGCAGCGAAGGCCAAACTTCCCCTTTCCTATAACCATAACATGTGTGTGTGTGTGTGTCTGATGCTCTCACCCCCACAGCTAACCTTGCCAAGCTGCAGAGCACAGACAGTAGAGAAAACAGTCTGGAGAAAAGCGAGATTTGTTTTCACAGAAGGGGTTTGGTATGACCCCAATCACAAGTCATGTTTACATAAAAATCTATTTCCTTTCTATGCCAAGTTGGCACATGGGTGTCAAAAGTGGGAATGGGCGATAGAATGTGCATTTGTGTTACAAATAATATACTGTACTGTAGGTAAAGGAATTAAGATGAAGCCAGAGTACACAAAAAGTAAAAGGACATTAAGAAGATGAAATGTTGTGTTATTGTGCAAAACTCTGAGGTTTTATCTTAAGTACAGGCCCACTGAAAGTGCTCCTAACACCACAAACAGAAGTCAAGGTAGTGGAAACAGAGATGACAGCCACTCCAAACATGTTCCAGAACCTAAGAGAAAACAGAGGTCAACAAGGGTGAGCAGTGAAGTGCTAATAACCTCTCCTGTAAACCCCGACAGACCCTCATCTGCATGCAAAGTGCATGGGTCAGAAGAAGACTAGAGTGACGGGAACATCGCAGAATTATGACCCTCCATTCAAATTCATCGCTAGAACAAGCTCATAGTTACATTTGAAGCCAACACGTGAGGAAATTGTAAGGTGTCATAGTAGCAGTAGCACAGAGTAACATATGGGAACATGTAAAAGTAGACTAAAGTTAAAAACATATTCTAACTAATGACAAGATAGAAGACTGTTTTAGAGGACAGAAAATACCAGTGACTGAGATTATTCACATTACAGACATTGAATTAGCTGGACTGAACTGTTATTTAAAAAATGAGAAGTCAATTCCAACAACACCCCAAGGTAATCTGGGTCATTTTAGAAATGATAATAGTAATAGTTGTAACCTTGACGTGCCTCATTATTGAAGACTCATGGAGAAACACCCATGGTAAAGTATTTAGCAAACTCCACATACATTTAACTAGAATAAAGAGAGGCGACAGCATGATAAAAAGGCATAACGCTAATCTTAGGAGCTGTGCTGGGAATTGGGGATGTGCTCTATCATTAGACATTGCTGATAATATGACAGACATACACAATGGCTCGTGTTGGATATGCCATGCCATGTCCTCGAGCTGGGTAGCACTGCCCCTTAATAATGTCACAGCAGCAGAAGCAAATGCAGACAACACATCTTGTCTCATACCGATAACTACCATGGCCATCCTGCAGATATCGGCATACTAAAAACAAACAGGGAGGCCAAACTCAGCAGTACCTGGGTGTAATTATACCAATAACCTACGTTTTGATGATATAGGGAGTTATTGTACCCCACTGCCTGTTAAGAACTATGGAGACAATTCCACCTATGTGGTCCCTTGGCAAAAAGGAGACACTTGTGTTGTTCAAGATCAAAAGAAAAAAGGGGAACCTGACTTAGGATGGTCTGAGTGTACCACTTACGTCCGTATAACCACTTGTTCAAAAGGTAGGTCACCTAAATGTAGTATAGATGGTAATTATTTTCCAAATAATTAGATTTGTCCGTTCATAGAGTTATCGTCTACAAATACAGTAATGTAGGTGTGTGGGTCAATCGCATAGGCGACTTTACCCAAGTATTTTAATTGGACAGGCTCATGTTATCCTGCATATGTAACCCCTAGTGTGTCAATACACACATAAGATCTGTGGGAGCCACGGATGTCAGAGAATAGAAGAGAATAGAGATGTCCCTGTTAAATTTCAGGGTTGCACTTTAGCAAACCCATGGACTAGCTCAGGGGCAAATGTAGTTCCTACCTCGGCGGAGGGACAACAGTAGCCTGTCACGGCTGGCTGAGAGAGTGAACCCAATAGCAGAAAAACAGGCACCTTTTAATTTTATTTACACACGGGAACCTTGGTAAGCAGGTGCAGCAGGAGCAGAGGAGAGAAGCAGTGCGTGTGTGTGGGAAACAGAGAATGCCTAGAGTGAATTGGGAGGGCCCTAGTGGTGACGCTGGAGTCGGGGCTATGACGCGAGGGAATCTCCACTATCCCGGAAGTGAACACGGGCGAATCTGACTGGCGTCTCTTGCTGTAAATCCGCTTCGCATGCAGAGGATGTTAATAGTAGCGACTTAATCTTCGCGGAGAGAATAGAGGTCAGCGCGCACTTGAGCTTTCTCTCTGAAGTCCGCGAAATGCGGAAGTGCTCAACGCGGAAGTCCTTATGCACGGAAACGACAGTCGCGTTACGGGGAATGGGGCAGTGAAGGATTACTGTATTGTTTTATCCTGCGTGATCGGTAACCAGGAATCCGGAAGCAAAGACAAACGAATCCAGAAACGTGAGTACCAATTCGATATCCAGTAAGCATGCAAGGTCATACACATTAGTCAGTCCGATAGTAGCTGAGGTACTGAGGGGCAAAGACGAGAGAGAAATCCGAGAAACAGGCAGGGTCGAGAACGAGACTAGAACATACGAAAAAACACTGAGCAAAGAAAAACACAAGAGACCAAAGGCTTGATCTGGGAGACGTGAAACGAGGGGTTTATCCGACGCATGGTGGAGGGAAGACAAAGTCTCACAGTGCAGGGGTTGATGACTAACAATTGTGAATGGGCCGAGGAACCTGGGGGACAGTTTGCGAGAGATGGTCTTGAGGGGGATATTACGAGCGGACATGACGACCCTTTGGCCCACTCGGTACAGCGGAGCGCTGGAACGACGCCGGTCAGCTTGTCATTTGAAGGCTGAGACGGTCTGGCGAATCTTCGACCTAGCATTTAACCAAGTTCTCCGGCATCGATGAACAAAAGCTTGAGCAGAAGGGACCAAGACCTCCTCCTCCTGAGAGGGGAACAGGGGAGGCTGGTACTCGAGACAACACTGAAAAGGTGAGAGGCCGGTGGCCGACGTGGGCAAGGAGTTGTGAGCGTATTCGATCCATGGGAGCATCCGACTCCAGGAACGGGGCTCCTTCGAGGTCATACAACGGATGGCTGTTTCTAGATCCTGGATGGCTCGCTCCGTCTGGCCGTTAGTCTGTGGGTGATATCCCGAAGATAGACTAGGCGTAGCACCAATTAATTTACAGAAGGCAGACCAGAACTGTGCAGCAAACTGGGGCCCACAGTCCGACACAATGTCCGTCAGGAGTCCATATAGCCGGAAAACATGAGTGATTAGCAGTTCAGCAGTCTCTTTAGCGGTAGGGAGACTAGACAGGGGAACGAAGTGAGCCGCCTTGGAAAAACGGTCCACAACTGTGAGGACGCAGGTGTGACCTTCTGAGTCTGGAAGTCCGGTGACAAAATCTAGAGCTATGTGAGACCAGGGTCGGTGCGGGATAGGGAGAGGTCTGAGATAACCAGCAGGTGGCTTATTGCTGGTTTTATTTCTAGTGCAGACATCACAGGCACTCACAAAACGGCGGATATCGTTCCTCATGGTGGACCACCAGAATTGTTGCTGGATAAGGGCTAGTGTGCGTGCCGCCCCTGGGTGACACGCCAGCCTTGAGCCATGCCCCCATTCCAGGACACAAGGTCGTTCTGCTTCCGGGACAAAGAGTTTGCCTGTAGGTGTTTCTGGAGGACCGGGTTCCTGGTTGAGCGCCGTCCTGACCCGTGACTCGATGTCCAGTAGTGCTGCTCCTACCAGACATTGAGGGGGCAAAATGGTGGCCTCGGATGCTTGATCATGAGCTGGGGAAAACTGGCGGGAGAGTGCATCCGGTTTGGCATTCTTTGGACCCGGGCGATAGGACAGGGAGAAATTAAAACGAGAAAAGAATAGGGACCACCTCGCTTGTCGGGAGTTGAGGCGTTTGGCTGTCCTGAGATACTCTAGGTTCTTGTGGTCCGTCCAGACCAGGAACGGGATCTCTGTCCCCTCTAGCCAATGCCTCCACTTCTCTAATGCCAGTTTTACTGCCAGTAGCTCTCGATCCCCTATGCTGTAGTTCCTTTCCGTGGGCGAGAGTCGGTGAGAGAAAAAACAGCAAGGGTGCAGCTTGTTATCCTTAGGTGATCTTTGTGATAATACTGCTCCTACTCCAGAATCTGAGGTATCTACCTCAACAATGAACTGAAGCAAAGGATTAGGCTGTTGTAGAATAGGGGCCGAGGTAAATTGTGTCTTTAGTTCCCGAAATGCCCTGGCTGCTTGTTCCGTTCATGCGAATAGGCTTTTTATCGAGGTCATGGAGGTGAGTGGCATGGCTACCAAACTATAGTCATGGATAAATCGCCTGTAAAAATTGGCGAAGCCCAAGAAACGCTGGAGGTCCTTACGAGTGGTTGGAACGGCCCAATCAGTAACTGCTCGAAGCTTGGCGGGGTCCATCTGGATCTTCGAAGGAGCAATAATGAAACCCAAAAATTTCTCAGCTTTGACAAAGAGCTGGTTCTCAAGAAGCCTCTGAAGTACCTGGCGAACATGTTTTGTGTGTTCCTCTAAGGAACATGAGAAAATGAGAATGTCATCTAGATAGACAAAGGCAAATACATTGATGAAGTCCCTAAGAACGTCATTGACCAGAGCTTGGAAGACTGCCAACCCGAAAGGCATGACCAAATACTCGTAATGACCGGACGGGGTGTTGAAGGCGGTTTTCCACTCGTCTCCTTCCCTGATCCTAACTAGGTGGTAAGCTCCAGAAGCTCCGGTAAGCACTGCGGAGATCCAACTTGATGAAGACTTGGGCTCCCTGGAGGTCGAAGGCTGTGGACATCAGGGGCAATGGATAGCGATTCTTGATGGTGATGTCGTTAAGTCCTCTGTAATCAATGCAAGGGCGTAGGGACCCGTCCTTCTTGGCCACGAAGAAGAAGCCTGCCCCAGCAGGAGATGATGAAGGCCTGATGATTCCAGTGGCTAACGATTCGGATATGTATTTGTCCATGGCTCCCCTTTCGTGTTGGGAGAGTGAGTACAGACGCCCCCTGGGTGGAGTAGTGCCTGGAAGGAGGTCGATTGCACAGTCATAGGGTCGGTGGGGGGGGAAGAGAGATAGCCCGAGACTTGCTGAACACTGCCTTGAGATCAGCATAGTCCTGCGGGACCGCGGAGAGGTCAGGAAATTCCTCTGAGGAGGTTGCTACTGGAGAGGGACAGAGCGCCGACTTAAGGCATGAGGCTAGGCAGAGGGAGCTCCATCCAAGGATGACGTTGTTCAGCCAGTCTATCTGTGGGCTATGGCGGATGAGCCAGGGGCGTCCAAGAACCAGCTGGGATTGAGCTCTTTGCATGACGAGGAATGAAATTTCTTCCGAATGATTTCCCGATGTCCTCAGCGTGACTGGAATGGTTCGCCGGGTAATCGGAGGAAGGAGCGTACCATCGAGAGCACGGACTGACAGCGGTGGTTCCAAAGGAAGGGTTGGCACATGCAGTTCCTTGACCTTATTGGCATCAATAAAATTTTGATCAGAGCCAGAATCAACGAGGGCATGAAGAATATAGGGCTGGTTATCCCAGAGGAGCACAACAGGGAGAAGTGAGCGGTGTCTAGGCAGATGCGCTTGGGATGCCCCCTCCAGTGTGCCTAGGTTAACTGGGAGGGTGCTTGTCTTTAACGGGCACTGGAGACGTAGATGACCGACCTTGCCACAATAGAAGCACGCCCCAGCCAGAGCTCGACGTTGCCGTTCCTCTGGCGAGATCCGGGACCGACCAATCTGTATGGGTTCAGCTGAGGAGCTGGCTGAAACAGTTGGAGTGGGGGAGGTGCTGGCTATGAGTCGTGGTTGATTATGGGTGCGATGCCTTTGCCTCGGATCCTCGGCGTGAATCCACACACGTCCTACTAGATCCATCAAGTCGCATAAATTTTCGGGGAGCTGCTGAGAAACTAGCTGGTCCTTGAGTGACACTGAAAGGCAGTTCAGAAAGGTGTCATACAAGGCCCGGGTGTCCCACTGAGTGGCGGCCGCCAAAGTCCTGAACTCGATGGCATAATCATAAGCTGATCTGGAACCATGACACAGCTCCAGCAGCTTTCTTGCGGCCTCCCGGCCTGCGTGGGAGCGATCGAATACCCTCCCCATCTCTTCAGTGAAGGCGTTAAAGGTGCAATAGCAAGGGTCCTTGGCGTCCCAGACGGCAGTCCCCCACTCACGGGCTCTCCCTGTGAGGAGAGTGATGATATGCGCCACCTTGGAGCGTTCAGTGGGGAAGGTTGATGGCTGGAATTCAAGTAACAAGGAACATTGAGACAGAAAGGAACGACATGTATCAGGGTCGCCGTTGTATGGTTGAGGATTAGGCAAACGAGGTTCGTGCCAAACCGGTGGTATCAGAGTGGAAGGAAGAGTAGAGCACATTTGTTGAAATTGCATTGATAACTTGGCTACTGTCTGGGAGATCTTTTGGAGGTTTAGCTGATGATAGTTTACGAGAGCCCCCTGCTGGGCAATGATCTGGCGTAGCTGGGCACCAAAACGGGCACTAGGTCTGGGCTGGGATCTAGTTCGAAGAATGGGCCTTGGGCGAGATGCGTCTGCTGGGTTCCTCATGGCCGCAGTGTACTGTCACGGCTGGCTGAGAGAGTGAACCCAATAGCAGTAAAACAGGCACCTTTTAATTTTATTTACACACGGGAACCTTGGTAAGCAGGTGCAGCAGGAGCAGAGGAGAGAAGCAGTGCGTGTGTGTGGGAAACAGAGAATGCCTGGAATGAATTGGGAGGGCCCTAGTGGTGACGCTGGAGTCGGGGCTATGACGCGAGGGAATCTCCACTATCCCGGAAGTGAACACGGGCAAATCTGACTGGCGTCTCTTGCTGTAAATACGCTTCGCATGCACAGGATGTTAATAGTAGCGACTTAATCTTCGTGGAGAGAATGGAGGTCAGCGCGCACTTGAGCTTTCTCTCTGAAGTCCGCGAATGCGGAAGTGCTCGACGCGGAAGTCCTTATGCACGGAAACGACAGTCGCGTTACGGGGAATGGGGCAGTGAAGAATTACTGTATTGTTTTATCCTGCGTGATCGGTAACCAGGAATCCGGAAGCGAAGACAAACGAATCTAGAAACGTGAGTACCAATTCGATATCCAGTAAGCATGCAAGGTCATACACATTAAAGACGAGAGAGAAATCCGAGAAACAGGCAGGGTCGAGAACGAGACTAGAACATACGAAAAAACACTGGGCAAAGAAAAACACGAGGCACACGAGTAAGACACTGCGGCACTGAATGGTTCTCTCTGTGTGCTTAAAAAGCCGAGAGATGATTGACTGATCACGTTCAGGTGTGCGTGAGCAACAGGTGAGCTTGCAGGGAAAAAAAAAACCTGGAGTGGAGTCTAGGCTCTGGAAGTGCTGGGTTGATCTGGCTGGCTTGTGATATAGCCCTAAACAAGTTAAATGGTTTAGCATACATGTTACTGACACTAAAAAATGACACCATAAACGCCCTGCAATAATTAAATGATGAACTTAAGCAGGTGAGAGAGATCACGATTCAGAATATTCAGGCTTTGGACATTTTACTAGCCGAGAGAGGTGGAGGGTGAAAGATTTTAAACACCCTTTGTTGTTTTACGAGTGTTCCGCAAACCGAGCAAAGATTTTAAATAATTTTTTATTCGGAAACCGAGCAAATATTAGTTTACGAGCGCCGAGTATCATGCTTCACACATGCGACTCTTATTTTGACACCGAGCGTCACTCTCTCACCTTATGGGAAATGATGATTTGGTTTAAGAGTGTTTTGGAATACGAGCCCACTTCCGGAACGAATTATGCTCGTAATCCAAGTTTCCACTGTACCTGATAATCATCAAAATATCAGCAACATCATAGACCACATGAAGAAGGCTTAGCAAACACCTCCCCAAGTAGAGTCTTGGATCTCATGGTTAACACAGTTGTGGGGAGGCTGGGGTTATTGGGTGATTTATTGTGTTCTACCAATTGGGATTATAGTTAGGTCTCTGTATAACACCCTGTATTTGCAGGTGTGTACAGGAACTAGTTCTGAACACAGTAAAATATCAAATGTTATGACAGACTGACAAGAACATAAAACAACAGAAACCGGACTCAACTGATGACTAGGACGACCTGACTTCTGACAGGCTTCAAAATTCAGGTGACTATTATCCTGATTGTGACTTAGATCCTGATATGGAAGAAGTCATGATGTAAATCTTTAAAAAATTGTGAAGTATATATAATTGCAAAATTTTTCAAAGATGCTTTTGTGTCAGGTGTCTTTCCCTCATAAAAACAGCTGTAGTGTCCTGTGTGCATTAGAGTGCTAGTGATTATGTTGTTTTAAAAAACAGGTTGCTCTGATGAAAATTACCTAATGCACGGCTTTATTTGTATTGTCTTGAATTGTAAAATTAAAATGTTTAGGTTGTCATAGAATGACACTGTCTACCAATTGGATCTGGACATTTCATCAATGTACATGCAAGCTAAAGTGTGCTCATGTTGAGTGCCTAAGAAGCTTAAACTAAAAGTTACTTGTTAGACGAGTTATAACTGTGTCCTGAGCTTTCATCTGCACCTCACTAAGAGAGTGGAAACCCAACACAGGGAAGCACATGCAAGGTTGGTAGCTTACTTCTTGGTGTAGTATGCATATAAAAGTTTTGCATATAAATATGCAAATTTTTTTACAAAAATCTTTGATGCTTACAGTATATTTTTATTTTATATAATTTATGCCTACAGTATATTCACGGTTCATGCGAATTACATTACATCTGAAATTTGTTTTCCCTTAGTATATGTAAAAGCAGACATTACGCGTTCTATAAGTATATATTTTTCACGTCTGTGAGGCAAGTATAGAGTAGAGTCAATTCAGCGTAAACATTTAACATAAGCATTTTTCTAGGTTAACGTGAGAGCAAGTGGCCATGTAAAGTTTCATGTTTATTTTTGAGGTGAGTCAAAATATTAACATAGATTACTAAGGTAAATTAAGGATGTCTTGAAATGTAAAAATATCACATAAAAAATCATGGGTTGTGTTTAAATTTACTTAAACGTATCTGATAAATTACCAACTGTAATAAAACAGTATTAAACACAAATATATAATATGGTAGTATAGACATTGAGAAAACTATTTACTGTTTTATTTATAAAACTGTGCTATTACTCTGCTAAACCTTCACACTCTGGTCTTACTTGTGGAATGTGCAATCAGTGAAGATCAAATGGTCAAATTTAGCCATGAAACCTTCAACACTAAATTGGTCAGTGTTTCCTTTTCATTGTCCAACCCCTGTATGTATGCAGAACAAAAGAGAAACAACGATCAGAAATGGGCTTGAAGCGAGACGGCGTAGTTGGGACACGTGAAAGGTCGGGTTGATTCGTCGCATGTTTGATAGGAGCAAGAGCTTGACTGCACAGGGGTTGATAATCTTGGTAATGGTGAAGGGACCGACATAACGAGGGGAAAGCTTGCGGGAGAGGGTCTTTAGAGGGAGGTCTCTGGAAGACAGCATGACTCGCTGCCCTATCCTTTACTTGGGGGCCTGAGAGCGCCTACGATCTGCCTGCTTCTTGTAGGCTCTGCCTAGTCGTAGTAGCATTTTCCTAGCTCGAGACCAGGTTCTCCTGCAACGCCGGATGAAGGCTTGTGCAGACGGGACACTGACCTCTTCCTCCTGAGAAGGAAACAAAGGTGGTTGATACCCCAGGCAGCACTGGAAAGGAGACAATCTGATGATGAGACTTGGGAGTTATGAGCATATTCAACCCAGAGTAGAAACTTACTCCAAGAGGTGGCATCCCGGGAGGTCATGCATCTGAGGGCGACCTCGAGGGATTGATTCTTCCTCTTGGTCTGACCATTGGACTGTGGGTGGAAACCGGAGGACAGACTGGGTGTGGCTCCGATAAGCTTAAAGAATGCCTTCCAGAATTGTGACGTAAATTGCGGGCCGCGGTCTGAGACGATATCCTTAGGGAGGCCATGAAGCTTAAAAACATGGAGAATCATGAGTTCCGCAGTCTCTTTGGCAGAAGGGAGCTTAGGCAGAGGAATGAAATGAGCTGCCTTGGAAAACCGATCTACCACCGTCATGATGCAGGTGTGGTCTTTTGAAGAGGGTAACCCTGTGACGAAGTCCAGTGCGATGTCAGACCAGGGCCGATGTGGGATTGGTAAGGGTCTGAGCAGGCCTGCAGGGGCTGTATTGACGTGCTTATTCCGTATGCAAATGGCACATGCTGCCACAAAGCTGGAGACGTCCTCCTTTAATGATGGCCACCAAAAACATTGCTGGACTTGGGACAGGGTTCGGGCCGACCCAGGGTGGCAGGAGAGCTTGGAGCTGTGGCCCCATTCCAGGACCTGAGAGCGTAGGGAGGAGGGAACGAAGAGACAATTGGAGGGTACATTACTGGGCCCTGGTTCGTGAGACTGGGCCTGCTTGACCTTGGTTTCTATGTCTAATTCAGCTGCTGCAAGCAAGCAGGGAGAAGGGAGGATAATGTCACAGGCGGTGGAGTCTGGTTTGGGCGTGAACTGCCTGGAGAGCGTGTCTGGCTTGGAGTTTTTGGACCCAGGACGATAGGAGAGGACAAAGTTGAACCTGGCGAAGAAAAGTGACCACCGAGCCTGACGTGGGTTTAGCCTCTTGGCGTTCCGAAGGTACACCAGGTTCTTGTGATCAGTCCAGACTAGAAACGGGACCTCTGATCCCTCTAACCAATGTCTCCACTCCTCCAGGGCCAACTTGATGGCTAAGAGCTCTTGATCGCCGATGCCATAGTTTGTTTCAGCAGGAATTAAACTATGTGAAAAGAAGGAGCAGGGGTGCAGCTTATTGTCCTGTCCAGACCTCTGGGAAAGCACGCCCCCTACCCCTGTGCTGGAAGCGTCAACCTCCACAATAAATTGTCGTGATGGATCTGGGATGGTGAGGATAGGAGCAGACGTGAATCATCTCTTGAGCTCGGAGAAGGCAGTTTTGGATTCCTGATTTCAGTTGAATCAGGAATCATTGGATCTTGGGCGAGGTCAGGGCCATGAGTGGGGCAGCGATGTAGCCTTGAATGAATCTCCGGTAGAAATTTGCGAAGCTCAGGAACCTCTGGAGCTCCTGCCGTGAGGTGGGTGTGGGCCAATTCGCCACTGCTTGGAGCTTGGCAGGCTCCATCTTGATGCCTGAAGGGCCAATGACAAACTCGAGAAACGTGGTCGACGTGACGTGAAATTCGCATTTCTCTGCCTTAACAAACAGGTTGTTCTCTAGTAGCCGCTGAAGTACTTGGTGAACATGGTGTTGGTGTTCCTCCAGGTCTCGTGAAAAAATCAGAATGCCATCCAAGTAGACAAAGACAAAGGAAGTCCCTGAGTACATCATTGATAAGAGCTTGGAAGACGGCCGGGGCATTTGTCAGGCCAAAAGGGACCACTAGGTACTCATAATGTCCTGTTGAGGTGTTGAGGGCGGTCTTCCACTCGTCACCTTCTCGAATGCAGACGAGGTGGTATGCATTTCGCAAATCCAGTTTGGAGAAGATCTTTGCACCCTGGAGGACTTCAAAGGGTGAGGGTATCGGTTTTTAATTGTGATATCATTCAGACCTCGATAATCGATACAGGGACGAAGGGACCCCTTTTTTACCCACGAAGAAGAAGCCAGCCCCCGCAGGGGAGGAGGAAGGGTGGATGATCCCTGCCGCGAGGGACTCTGTGATGTATTGGTCCATTGCTTCGCGTTCCTTGGGTGATAGGGAATAGAGACGGCCCTTAGGCGGGGTGGTGGCTGGGAGCAGATCAATGGAGCAGTCATAAGGTCAGTGGGAGGGAAGGGAGATGGCGCGAGACTTGCTGAATACCGCGTGGCAGGTCGTGGAGCATGATGCACCCCAGGCTAAAATCGAGTTCCTGGTCCAGTCGATCTGTGGGTTATGGCGGGTTAACCAGGGCAGGCCCAAGACGACCATGGCGTGAGACCCTTTCATGATAAATAGTAAGGTCCGCTCAAAGTGGGTGCCAGAGACCCTCAGGTCCAAAAGCGGTGTGCTGTGGGTGATGGATGGGAGGGGGCTTCCATCAAGAGCCTGGACCTTGAGGCTGTCTCCAAGGGCAGCACGGGGATTCCTAAAGCCTTGGCTGAGGCTGCGTTGATTAAACTGCGGTCTGAACCTGAAGCCTGTACTAGGTGTGTCCGTTGTTTGTGAACGAGGAAGACGGGGAGCAGACTGCGTTGGTCTGGGAGTCTTCTTAGAGCCGAGCCCTCGAGTGCTCCCAGCTGAACTTGAGGAGCCCTCTCCTTTACTGGGCAGCTCTTAAGTAAATGGCCCAATTTTGTACAGTAAAAGCAAGCTCCCTCCACTCGGCGGCCCTGTCTAGTAGCACAGGTCTCTCCTGTTCACCTCCTCTTGGTAAGGAGAGCGTGCGCTTGGGGGTTAACATTCGAAGACGCAGCCGTGAGTCCACCTGGTCTGCCAGATCCATGAGCTCTTGGAGACTAGCTCATCCTGAAGAGCCTCCGACAGGCCCTCGAAGAACCCATCGCACAATGCCTGATTGTTCCACCCACAAGAGATAGCCAGTGTTTGGAACTTAATAGCAAAGTCGTAAGCTGAACGAGAACCCTGACGGAGCTTCAGTAATTTACGTCCAGCTTCTCTTCCGTGACATGAACGATCAAACACTCTTCCCATCTCCTTAGAGAAGTTCTCAAAGTTGGAACAACATGGGTCTTGGGCATCCCAGAGTGCAGTGCCCCACTCCCGGGCTCGTCCTGAAAGAAGCGTGATCATGTAAGCCACCTTGGAGCGTTCAGAGGTGAAGGTGGAGGATTGCAGCTCAAAGATCAGTGAGCACTGGGAGAGGAAGGAACGACACGTGCCTGGGTCTCCTTCATAGGTGGGAGGGGGAGGTAGACAAGGTTCTTGCTGCATGTTGAATTCTCCATCCTGAATAGGGGAGAGTTGGAGTCGTTAAAGCTGGGTCATGACATCAGCGAGGGTCTGTTTGGCACTGCGCAGCTCCTGCTGGTGAGCTCCGAGAAGAGCGCCTTGTCTTTCCAGCGCCGATCTCATGCGGTCAAAATCTGCTGGATTCATTCCGATGGCTGGATTATTCTGTCACGGGCGACGCAGAGCGAGACGAATCCAAGCGCAGATGAATGATCGCAGCGTTAAACGGCGGAGGGGGGAGGGGGGCGTGGTCGGAATGCGGATGCACGAGTCAAAAGCCGGAGAATCAGTCAGCGGAGCGTAAAAAAACAAATTGCAAACGAGAGCCGTAGTGGAGGGGAGAAGCGGGAGATCGGAAACCGGGAAATCAATCAGCGAAGCGACAGTTCAAAAAAACGTAAAACGAGAGCCGTGGTCAAAACAAGGAAGCGCGAGATCAAAGCCAGGAAATCAAGCAGCGAGGCGAACACAATCCAAAACGTGAAGTGAGAGACAAAGAACCGAGGAGATCAAAGTAAACTTGGCAACCTGAAGGCAATGAAACAAAACACGAGAGAATCAAGGCGAAAAAACACTCAATAATCCAGCGATTTAAGCAGATCTGGAGTCACTGGAATAATCAGTGGAGGAGATGAAAAACAGGTGAGCAGACGAGGAGGAAACGGGGGCGTGGGAATGGATACATGACGGGCAGGGGAAAACATGAGCACATGGAGAAGTGACAGCGTGGGAATAAATAAATAAATAAACAGGTCGTGGAAGGACGTGACACATGACACTGTGTAGTTGTGATATTGTGACAGACACGCCAGGCTCCACCCCCAATCACACAAATACTAACCACACACCTGACCTCATCACCAACACGGTACAAATACTCCTCACTTCCTGTCACTCAGCATCTGGTCTCCTCTACGGACAAGGACTCCATGACTCACCCTTTGAAGCGATCTTGGCATGCCGCGCCTCCTGCCCTCTTGTCTCCTCATCTCTCCGGCCTCAACATTATGTTTGTATTTTTCACTGTTCTTTCACTTGATCACCCGTCCTTCCGGTTTACTCCTTCATCATTTCCGGTTTACTCTCTCTTTCTCTTTCTACCCTCATCTCATCTTAATAAGTTAATACTCATTGTGTATAGAGTGCCCGTTCGGCTTTTCTGTATTCCTGACTCCATCATTCCGTTACAAAAGGCCAGACCCGCAAATTGAACCCGGCGGGCACGGATCCATTTCACGAGCTGGTGGACCGACTGCGCCAAGTTTTCACCTCACCCACACTACTTCCGGCAACAGTGACTTCTTCTCTGACACCTCCCAACCCAGCCAGTCCCATAGCATCACCAGCGCCCTACTCTGGTGAGGTGGAGAACTGCAATGGATTCCTCCTTCAATGTGCGCTGACTTTCGAGATGCAGCACCACAGGTTTGCCACTGACTGATCAAAAATTGTATATATAATATCTCTTTTTACAGGAAAAGCACTACAGTGGGCTGACGCCATTTGGCATCAAGATGGAAGTGTAGTGATAATTATGATACATTTGTTTTCCATTTTAAGGAGGTGTTCAATCAGGGGAAAAAGTGTTCAGACTGCATCAAGGAAATGATTAAATTAATGACTGTGTGTTAACTTTTCAAACTCTAGCAGCTTTCAATGGTTGGAATGGACCCTACTCACAAAACTTCGGCAAGGGCTCGACCCTAATCACCCTAACTGACGACTCAGTTGGATTTGAACAGTTCATCTGTACATCCATCAGAGTTTCCAATCAATCATTATGTAAAAATTGTAGTAGTAGTATGTCATTCTCATACTACTTCCATTGAAAGTCCTAGTCACAAACAATCCACAGTTACCCCAGACACCTACTCCCATTTTCAGGATGTTTTCTGCCCAAGGAGAGTCACGCAGTTACCCCCTTATAGACTATGTGACTGTGCCATCGATTTCCTTCCGGGTGAACAAGTGCCCAAAGGGAAAATCTACTTTTTGTCTATTCCCGAACAGAAGGCCATGGAAGAGTACATCGAAGAGGACCCCCCACATTCTATGATGCTTCTAGTTTCTTCTTCGTGGCTAAGAAAGATAGAGGGCTCTACCCGTGTATCGATTACAGAGCCATCAACAAAGTCACTGTTAAGTTCAGTTACCCACTTCCTCTCGTTCCTTCTGCCTTAGAACAACTGAGGGGTGCCCAGATTTTCACCAAGCTGGATCTTCAGAGCGCTTACAACCTTATCTATATACGCGAGAGGGACAAACTACCTCGTCATGCCATACGGTTGTATGAATGAGATGTTCCAGGAGTGTCTAAATCGGTTCATCCTGGTATACATAGATGACATTCTCATCTACTCCTGGAACGAGACAGAACATCACCTTCATGTAACTGAGGTTCTCCAGAAAAACGAGCTGTTTCTAAAAGCAGAGAAATATTCCTTCCATCAACCCTCCATACAATTTCTTGGCTACCACATTAGCTCTCCAGTCAAGATGAACGAGATGAAGGTGGAACCCATTCCGTCGAATATCAGACAGCTTCAACGTTTCTTAGGGTTTGCCAATTTCCATATAAGATTTAGAAATGTCAAATTATTTGAAAAATATTGTTTACAAATTATAAAAAAAATACCATTATCATATCTCTGCTCACTGATCTTTTAAAAGGCTAACCCAAACACTATCCTGGACTCTCGAGGCCACAAAAACCATGTCCACCCTTCAGAGAGCATTCACGTCAGCACCAATCCTCATTCTCTCGGATCCCAACAAACCTTGTAGAAGTCGACGCATCACAATGGTGTTGAAGGTATACCACTGATTCTGGACCTGAGGTGTTGGTCATTCTGTGTTGATACATCATTTTATGAAGATGTCGTTTTGTCTCCTTTATGTAGAGCTCCGAAGACTCTTTCCATATAGGACCTGTAGCTTAGGTCATGGTATGGTGTGACAAATTCTTATTTTTGGATTAGAAAATCCAAAAGCGCGGGTGTCGGGGAGGATTTGCAATCAAGTTAAAAGCCCGTCTGCATGCTTTACACATCAGGCGCACCGATGTGTCCTCCCCGTCTTCACCCGGCGTGGATTCCCGCGGATCGGCCGATACTTCTGGAGAACTGGAGCTGCTTCTGGTGTGCTATGTCCGCTGTGTAGAGCCTCTCTCTTAACCGGCGTTGCTCCTCCACCTAAGATGGCTTTAATCAACGCTCATTCAGCAGTAAACAAGACATTTTTGTTGAACGACTTTTTCTCCATGCAAAATCTGGATTTTATGTTCATTACCGAATCATGGATTAAGCTGGACGATTTAATTCCTCTCTCTGAACTGGTCCCGGTTGACTGTACATTTTTTAACTCCTCCTGTCAAAACAGACGTTTTTCATGACAGACTAGTGACTGTCATGAAAAACTCTTATCGTGCGTAGTGTTCCTCTATGTCCCCGGATACTTATTCCAGCTTTGAAGCCCAACTTATCCACCTCGACTGGAACGGCCCTATTTGCCAAGGGCTGATTTACCGTCCTCCACAGTCAGATAAGGATTTTCTTCAGCAATTTACCAACTTCATTGGTAATATCATCACCAAATTTGATCGTTTCTTATTGCTGGGCGATTTTAACGTCCATGTTTGCTGTCAGTCAAACCCTCTTTCGAGGGATTTCTTAATTTAATGGAGGCTTTTAACCTGACACAGTGGGTTAAAGGTCCCACTCATCTTCATGGACATACTCTGTACCTTATCCTTTCCTACGGTGTTGATATCACTGATGTTACTGTTTCTGATTATATGCTCTCTGATCATAAGCCTGTTTTATTTTCCATATGTCTTCCGAGCCTTCCTCTTGCCTCTACTAAAATGACATCTCTGTCTAGAGTTTATTCCCTGCAGTTTAACATTGTCAATCCCCCTATAAACACTGTGTCAGTTGCTTCTGTTGTCCTCTGTGAAAGCTTCTCAAGGTTTTTTAAAGACAAAGTAAGCAAACCTGGTCTTGGAGCTTATGCTTTTTCTATGAAGCAGCCTGTTCCCCTGCCGTTGTCTGCATTTTGGTCTCTATTCAATCAATCAAAGACACTATTGCCAAATTGAAACCATCCTTTTCTCCATATGATACCATTCATTCTAGATTTCTTCTTTGTTTCATTCAAGACAAATTATTGATTCGGTTGGACCGGGCCTAGTGTCCTTTTTTAATAAGTGCCTCTCAACAGGTGTAGTTCCTAATAATTTGAAAGTAGCTACTATTACTCCTCTCCTCAAGAAGCCTTCACTTGATCCGTCTGTCCTAAATAATTATCGCCCTATTCCTGTTTTACCATTTGTGTCTAAGGTTTTGGAAAAGATTGTGTTTTCTCAACTTCCATCCTTTCTTGCTTTACACAGTTTGTTTGAGCATTTTCAATCTGGTTTTAAGGCGGCCCACAGTACCGAATCAGCTCTCCTGAGAGTATTAAATGACATCTTTTTAGCTACTGATACGGGGGATTCTGTGGTCCTTGTTCTTCTTGATTTATCAGCTGCCTTCGACACTATTGATCATTCAATATTATTAAATAGACTTGAGTCTTGGGTGGGTCACTCTGGCATAGTCTTAAAATGGTTTCAGTCATTTTTATCTGACAGAAAATATGTGGTTAGGATAGGAGATTTCTCCTCGTCGACTACTTCTTTTCCCTGTGGTCTTCCACAAGGCTTTGTATTGGCTCCTACTCTATTTTCATTGTACATGCTGCCACTGGGCTCCATTTTTAGGAAGCATGGGGTATCCTTCAACTTTTACGCTGATGACACACAAATTTATTTACCTTTTAAGAAAAATGATGGCTTGGGCATGACTGCTTTGTTAGCATGTTTAGATGAAGTTAAATCTTGGTTATCTCAAAACTTCCTATCCCTTAATGAAAAGAAAACTGAGGTGATAGTCTTCGGCTCTTCGGAACACATGAAGGCCCCTGATTTTGATCTGGGTCCTCTAACAGCCTTTAGGTCCTCACAGGTTCGGAACTTAGTTTTCCTGCTAGATTACACATTAAAATTTGATAAACAAATCTCTACCGTGATCGGATCTAGTTTTTATCAGCTCCGTACTCTTGCAAAAATCAAAACTATTGCAATTCTCTTTATTTTGGTATCTCTTAATCCCAAATCACCTGTCTTAAACTGGTTCAGAACGCCGCTGCTAAATTTCTGTTGAAAAAGAAAAAAAGGGATCATGTGACTCCGCTTTTGAAGGCTCTTCATTGGTTACCTGTTCATTTCAGAATACACTTTAAAATTTTACTATTTGTTTTTAAATCGCTACACCAGCAAGCGCCCATCTACTTATCTGAATTGCTCCACCAACACACCCCCCTGAGAAGTTTGAGATCCAGTGACCAGAACCTCCTTTTAATTCCACACTCCAGACTTAAGCGTAGAGGTGACCATGCTTTTTCAGTAATTGGGCCTCGTCTTTGGAATGGCTTGCCAATTAATATTCAAATGGCTCCTAGTCTGACTACTTTCAAATCCCTTTTAAAAACCCATTTGTTTTCACTGGCCTACTAGGCTTTACTGTCCTTATTAAGCTTCTGTGTTTATTTATTTATTTTTATTTTATTTTTCCCTCTTTCTTAGGCTGTAGTTGTGTACTTTTATTCTTTTATGATGTTTATGTGGATGTACAGCACTTTGGTCAGTCTTGTGGCTGTAGCAAATTTGCTATATAAATAAACTAAACTAAACTAAACTAGAAAATCAATGCACGTTTGTGGATTCATTGTTTGACATGACAAGTGTCTATTTAAAATTCAGTTAGTAAAAGTACAGGTTTTTCATAGAACAATTAGTGAGAAGTTAAAATATGACATACAGAAAATAAGCAAAAAATATTAAAATACTTAAGTAAAGTAGCAGTATTTACAGTATATACTCTACAGTCAAATCCAGTGTCCAATTACAGCAAGACTGACTGATGGCATTGGAAACAATTTGACATCACATTGACGTTTTTAAAGTTCACATAAAAATATCAAGATCATGGGACTGTTCTAGTCACTTCACAATTTTTGATTAAAAACTTTGAATTCCCCTAATTATTTTCTGGTGTTATTAGTGTTTGCTACATTTTGCTTGAGTTTTACGTTCTGTTTCCCTGCCAGCTTCTATCTTGCTCATGGCAGTTTCTGAAATCACCTACACACGTAGACAAAATTGTTGGTACCCTTTGGTCAATGAAAGAAAAACTCACAATGGTCACAGAAATAACTTTAATCTGACAAAAGTAACAATTAAAAAAAATTCTATGAATGTTAACCAATGAAAGTCAGACATTGCTTTTCAACCATGCTTCAACAGAATTATATATATAAAAAAAAAAAACTCATGGAACAGGCCTGGACAAAAATTATGGTACCCCTAAAAAATACTGAAAATAATGTGAGCAAAGGGACATGTTAATTCAAGGTGTGTCCACTAATTAGCATCACAGGTGTCTACAATCTTGTAATCAGTCAGTGGGCCTATATTTAGGGCTCCAGGTAGTCACTGTGTTGTTTGGTGACATGGTATGTACCAGACTCAACATGGATCAGAGGAAGCGAAGGAAAGAGTTGTCTCAGGAGATGCGAAAGAAAATTATAGACAAGCATGTTAAAGGTAAAAGCTATAAGACCATTTCCAAGCAGCTAGATGTTCCTGTGACTACAGTTGCACATATTATTCAGAAATTTAAGATCCATGGGACTGTAGCCAACCTCCCTGGACGTGGCTGCAGGAGGAAAATTGATGACAAATCAAAGAGACGGATAATCCGAATGGTAACAAAAGAGCCCAGAAAGACTTCTAAAGAGATCCAAGGTGAACTTCATGCTCAAGGAACATCAGTGTCAGATCGCACCATCTGTCGTTGTTTGAGCCAAAGTGGACTACATGGGAGACAACCAAGGAGGACACCATTGTTGAAAACAAATCATAAAAAAGCCAGACTGGAATATGCCAAACTACATGTTGACAAGCCACAAAGCTTCTGGGAGAATGTCCTATGGACAGATGAGACTAAAATAGAACTTTTTGCCAAGGCACATCAGCTCTATGTTCACAGACGGAAAAATGAAGCATATCAAGAAAAGAACACTGTCCCTACTGTGAAACATGGAGGAGGCTCTGTTATGTTCTGGGGCTGCTTTGCTGCATCTGGCACAGGGTGTCTTGAATCTGTGCAGGGTACAATGAAATCTCAAGGGTATCAAGGGATTCTAGAGAGAAATGTGCAGGCCAGTGTCAGAAAGCTGGGTCTTAGGTCATGGATCTTGCAACAGGACAATGATTTATTTTTAAAAATAATTCTGTTGAAGCATGGTTGAAAAGCAATGTCTGACTTTCATTGGTTAACATTCATAGAATTCTTATTTATTATTACTTTTGTCAGATTAAAGTTATTTCTGTGACAATTGTGAGTTTTTCTTTCATTGACCGAAGGGTACCAACAATTTTGTCCATGTGTGTATAAGCACCTTTCTGTTTAGGCATCTTGGTTGCCTCCCTCAATAATGCCTCTGTATCAAATCACTGACTTTTTGTAGATGACCTCCTCACCTCCTTCCCACCTGTTGCCACTATGTTGGGAGTGAGCATTGAAACACAGAAGTGTTTCAGAGACCTCAATAGAGCCATAAAACGTAAACATTTTAAGCTGTCCACACAGTCTGCTCATTGCACATGTCCCCCACAAGAACATTAGGATATCAGCTGATGTCTCACGATATGGCCACGATATTGCTGCAGCAATATGATGTGAGATGGCAGCCAATAGCATACGCATCACATGCTTTGATAAATGCTGATTCAAACTATGCATAATAGAGAAAGAACTCTTGGCCAGTATGTATCTTGTGAAAGGTTTTTTCAGTACATGCATGGTCGGACCATTGAAGTGGAAACTGATCATAAGCCTCTTAAGAATTCAGCGAATGCTCATCAAACTTCAAATATGATGTCAAAATTATCTACACACCAGGAAATTCATGTTTGCAGCAGATACTCTCTCTTGAGCTGTTGACAAGCATGAAAACACAAACAAAGAGAAATGCGCAGACATATGAGCATATGTTGACAAGACTGTGACATCACTGCCAGTGTCCCAAGAGAGAATGAAGCAAATAAGCGAAGCTACCGTGCTGGATGAAACATTGGCACAACTTAAACAGTTCATACTGAATGGCTGGTCGGAAAATAAAAGTGACTGTTCAAAGCAAATTTAAGATTATTGGGCATATAGAGCTGAGCTTTCAGTAGTAAATGATATCATCTTCAAAGGAAACAAATTTGTCATTTCAACATCAATGAGCAAAGAAATGCTACAGAAAATTCATGAGGAACACATGTATGAGAAGAAATGTAATTGCAGAGCATGGTAGGAATGGTATTCTACAACATCAGCCAGACTACAGCTTCATGTGAAATATACAGCTTCATGTGAAATATACCTCACAGATGGGTCTAAGCAACAAGCAGAGCCACTTATGCCTCATGCAGCGCCAATACCAAAAGATTGGTGTAGACTTATCTGATTGCAACGGTATGGTGTACATGGTGTAGTTACTGAATATTTATAATGTTATAAGAACGTTACAGGTCACATCCAGTCAAGCCATCATTGCTTTCTTTAAAACAGTTTTTGCAAGACATGGAGTTATAAGGAAATATCACATTTTAATTATGTATTAATTTGTAATTGTGCCATGTAGACTATAGAAGTTTTAAACTTGTTTGCCGAAGCTTAGAAACACAAGGCCGAGAAGAGAACAGAAACAACCTGATCGTAATTGTCCCTGAATAAATGATAAGATATGGACATCTGGTCTGAGTCAGATAAAGAGTTGTGAGTTTGAATGTAGCAACTTCATGTACATTGATTATGTTAGCAGAGATGTTTGTGTATAAAATAGGTCAGCTGAGAGAAAGACTACCTTTCTCTATGCTGCAATTGTTTGCTGTATGAGACTGGTCCTTCTGCAGAAGTTTAAAATAAAACCTTTGTGAATTTGCTTTTACCCAGTGTATGAATTACTTGTCTTTATAATATTTACAGAATTTCCACCACAGTATTTTCTGATAACTGCCCCCAATTCTCTAGTAGAGTTGAGTTCTTTTGCCAAGGAGTTTTTGGCTTCTATGAGATTCAAACAGAGAGTGGTGCAACACTCAGAAGGAACAAAGTGGACTTAAGACCACAAGTGACAGGTGATAAAGCAGGTTCACAACCAAATGATTTTGGAGAGTCTCATATTGTCACTAGTAAACAAGATGACAACAGTGTTAAGGACAATACAGACTCACATCAGTCAAAAGAGTTCACGGTTTCTCCTGAGAATAGTTGCAGGCTGAAATATAATGTCTATATAATGCCTCCTGAAAGACTTATTGACCACTGACGTGGTGCAAAGCACTTTTCCATATCAAGGCCATTTTTTAAAATGTGACCGTTGCTGTGGATTTTGGCATATCTTCATCTTCACTACTGAGTAAACAAAACAGATGTTTCACAAACTTTGTTTCTTAAGGCTACAATAACTTATTCTGCATGTTTCATAATACTGTGTAAGTCATAAAATCCTGTATGGCCTTTACCTACCTGTTTTCTTCACCTGCTCTGAACTCATTTTCTATCATTGCTCCATTGTCCTCCTCATCTTCCTGGCTGAGTAAATGAACCAGATATTTCACAAAATATATGCCTTAAATCATCAATTCCAATTTTTTTTTAATATTGTTTAAAGTGGTCATGACAAGGTGAATTAAATTTTACTTGATTTTTTTGACGAATTAAGAGGTCACTGCACTATAAAAAACATTTTGTAATTCTGATGCACAAAAAACTGTAACTTACTGTAAGTGTGCATCAGAAAACACATTAAAATGGTAAATGTATGTCATGACCCCTTTAAGTCATAGTATCCTGTGTGGTAGCTCCTACCTGTTCTCTTCACCTGCTCTTGACTTATAGTATTTGCTATCTCTCTGTATTTTTCATCTTTTTCGTCTTTTTTATGAACACTCATGTACAAAGCATTAAAATGATTGTATTTGCTAAACAGTGATGTAATTTCATTAGCACTGTTATTACAACAGAAACAAAAAAAAAGCTCATGCATTAATAAATTTAAACTGCATAATTTTTAAAAACTTTGTGGTTTTTCAAGCTGTTTTGAGAATCCTGTTTACAAAAAGCTTACAATAGGGTCTCGAATACTGTATAAATGAAGGTGTAGAGGGATCCATACTGGTTACACAGCAGGGCATTTACATGTATTGCGCTCCTGGACTGAACATAACGAACTGAGAGGATAAGGCAAGAGCCCAATAACATGGTTGTGCTTGGTGGTGTGAACCTCAGTTAACATTTTTAACAATAAGTAAAAAAAAAAAAAAAAAAATTAAACCAAACGCCTATTTTTTCAGGAATAATGATTTGTTATTAACGGACGGTAACTATGCCCAGCCTCGCTGGCAATAACGTTAAATGTTGATGAACTTAAAGACTTACAGTAATACAAAATGATAGGTCAAGCTTACCAATCTCTTTTTATCCACTTTGACATTGCTGTCCTCATTTTAAGACACTGTTTTTCATTTTCTTTTTTTCTTTTTCTGTTCTGTGCGTCAGTTCTGTTCTTCCCTCTTCTGTCCATTTGCATACCATGACTGGTAACTATAGGAAATTGATATCTATATATATATATATATATATATATATATATATATATATATATATAAATAAAATTTTTACTCGTTTAAAATGCTAAACAAAAATAGTCTCTTAACAAATATAATTTTTCAAATATTTAAAAGCTTTATTAAAGACAATTTTCAAAGATTTTTTTTCCACAATGGCGCCCCCCTCCGTGTGGCGCCCCCATGCACTGCATATACGGCATACCCCATTTTTGCGCCCCTGCAAGGCGACAGGGCTAATCACTACACATCACACTGTTATGCAGTTAAAACGAGTGCATTGAATGTTGTCTGTCACTGTCTTTAATCATTTATGTGCATAACTCTATGGTAGTTAATGCCATATGCACTGTGCAGTGTTTTATATAGACAGTTAGGTTTTTCAAATAAAACAGCAACAGCATGATTGTTTTATAAAGTAGACTATGTAATAGAGTATGTATTAAGGGCTTCATTTTCACTAGAGGAAACAACTGGTGTAATGAGGGGTGAACACAGCGAAAACTTAGTAACTGATTAATCAGTAAACAATGATTAATGACATTTTGTAAACTGTATTTATGATAAAGGACTGCACTGATGCAGAGTTAACAATTTATCGAAAAAGACACACCTTGGCTTAAGGCAAAGAAGATGAAGTTTGCCGCCTCTTTCTTATGAAAATTAAAGGGGACGTGGGAGATCACCAACTTGTGTTAAGTTTATGGAGTGCAAATGGCCTAGCGACGCCGCTGCCTTCACTATCCGTGACAATTCCTTGCATTGTCCGTGCATGGAACGTGATCCCCCACGATGACGCAGTTAACGATGCCCCGCCCCATAAATGCCCCCATGTTCTTTCTAACCCTGCGTTCACACTGAACGCGGCGAGAGCGTCAAAGTTCGCTCTCACCGCCCTGCCGCCGATGCCTATCGCCGCTCTGACGTAGACCGAATGCCTTTCTTGTATTTAAAGGTGCCGCAAAGCAATCAAGCTTGTTGATCTTATGGAGTCTGACCAAAATGAAAACAATTTATTGATAGAAAGAACAATTGATTGATAGAAAGAACTGTATCGTAGAAATAAACAAATTATAAGGCATTTGTATGGTGTGGCTTCTGTTCATTGTGAATTGCTAGTCTAATTTAATATTTTTTTATTATTATATTATATTTCTTATTATCGTTGTCCACGCATCATTTTTTAAATAAATGTCCCTGTACACAAACAGGGACATGTCATAAATAACCGGGAAATCCGCTACCGCAATAATTAACTTCTCCTCCATTTTGCTTGGGAACTAATGTCGCCGGAACAAAAGTTTACAGGACTGCGTTCCGTGGAATCCACTCAAGCGGAGGACCTCTACTTTTTTATTGGTTGCCGCTCAACAGCATCATAGCTCATTACCATAAAGTTGAGCTAATTTCAACTCCCTTCGCCGCGCTTCGCTGCTCTTCGCCGCCGGCTCCCATTGAAAATGAATGACTTCCGGCCGTTTTGACGCTCTCGCCGCGTTCGGTGTAAACGCAGGGCAATAATATGGTTGCAATGCTATATAATCCCGCCTGGTGGCGCATTGACTGTTATATAATCTTATTTTTCGTGTTCCTGGTTTGAATTCCAAATATCATTAGATGAATAGAGTACATTCCCTTGTTCCAATTTAGAGCAATTTAGAATTCAGCCTTGTGTTGGGAGCTAGTTGGCTTTGTAGCTGTATATAAAATAGCACGGATAGTTCAGAGACAATTCCAGATAACTTAGAAGCAATTATTAAGGATTTTTAATTCAATTAAAATCCATCAATTATTAAAATTAAAATCAATTATTAAGGACACAACAAGGTTATCAGATGTGTTTTCTTGATGAAAAACGTGCTTCTGTGACTGGTTTTGAACTTTGTGTTCAGCAGGCAGTTGTCCTGTTCTTAATACCCTACATCATATTGCCCTTCTTTCACACTTGCTATGCCTGAAAGTTATTACAACTCATAATTTTGGAATGATAGTGAACATATAGTTAAACGCATTGACTGCTTCAGTTAACTGCAGTGTCCCGGCAGCCTTATACCGTATGTTCATATACAGGCAGATGTTGCATTGTCAAAATAGTTTCATAAATAGATGATGTGGTAAAAAATAAAATAAAATAAAATAATAATAATAAAACAGATTTTTTAAAGCACTCAATACACAACCCATGATTTTGCTTATGCTATTTAAAATACAAAAAATAATAAGTCAATAAAACTAGTTATTGGAATATTTTTCAAGACATCCTTAATAATCCTTAAAGACATGGTAACACCTGTAATTTATCTATACCAATCGCTGTAGATACGGAACAAATGCAGGCTATGTATTTTACATTACGGTGTAACACTGCCAGACACAGGAAGGTTTCTTTCCGCAAGCAGTCTCCCCAATAAACAGTTGAACTGGAATTTACAATCGTCCTTAAATCATTATTTGCACTACTATCTTACAACCGTCTTTAAATATTGCTATTTGCACAAACGATCATCCAGTATCATACTGTAATTATTGTATAAAAGCACCACCATGTCTCCATCAAACTCCTTTCATGCACATTACTTCACTACCACTATCTTACTTTATTCTTGCACAACCTAGTATACATATGACGCACACATGGCTACCTGCCCTGCTTTACAATCCTCCCTATGTACACTATACTGCACATACTCAGGACCCTCCCACCTTATTTAATCATAAGCAATATGTTGTGTAACTAGTGTGTAATTACAGTGTTTTTTTTTATTTTAATTTTTTTATGTTTGTACAAATTCCATGTGTGTCTCAACATACTTGGCAAATAAAACCCGATTCTGATTTTATTTAATTATGTTTAATACACTGGTAGATATTTTGCTGCAAAGTAAAGCTCAAAGTGTAACTACTTCTTGTGTTTGTTTTCGTTATATTTTTGATGTTTTCGCTGATTTTTAATTTTTTTTTGCTGATAGTCATAAATTGGCATAACAAAAGCGATTAATGGCGCACAATATCTGGAACAAATTTCTGCCCATACGGATAAGTATTTACAGTGGAACCTTGGATAACGAGCATAATTCGTTCCTGAAGTGGGCTCGTGTTCCAAAACACTCGTAAAACCAAGTCATCATTTCCCATAAGAAATAATGAAAACTCAAATTATTCGTTCTACAGCCCCAAAAAATAAATACATAAAAATAATTAATACAATCTATAAAATGAAAATAAAACAAATTAATCTGCACTTTACCTTTTTAACAAAAAAAAAATTACAAATAAATCCTGACAGATAAGTGTTTCTGTTGGTGCGCGCAGGTGTGTGTGTGTGTGTGTGTGTGTGTGTGTGTGAAATTAGCCCCTTCCCTCGCCTCGTTTTACACAGTAACACTCTTCCTCTCCCCACCTCGCTTTTTAAGATACACAACAAACACACGCACACAACGGAAACACCGTTTTAACAGGCAAAAAAGAAATCTCGCTGAGACTGGCATGAGCGCATATTAATGGACTCCCTTTTTAAGTTTCACAACAAACGCATAAACACAGCGGAAACACCGTTTTAACAGGGGGAAAAAGAGATCTCTCCGACCTGGCGTGAGCGCACACTAAGGGAATCACTGCTGTAAAGTAAAAACAAAAAAAACGAATGAACCAGCACCTTACCTTTGAAAAGAATCGCGACAGAGCAGAGTTTCTGTGCGTCTGTGAAGCCGGGGAGGGGGTTAATAGGCGAAAGAGCGTGTGTGTGTGTGTGTCGGTGTCAAATTACGCGCGCACACGCATAAGAGACGAGCAGAGTTTCTGTGTGTTTGCGAAGCCGTGGGGGGATGTAGGGGGTGAGAGAGTGACGCTCAGTGTCAAAATAAGAGTCGCATGCGTGATGCATGATACTCGGCGCTCGTAAACTAATACTTGCTCGGTTTCCGATTAAAAATTGATTAAAAATCTTTGCTTGGTTTGCGGAACACTCGTAAACCACGTTACTCGCAATCCGAGGTTCCACTGTATTTTGTCATTTAACCATGGGTAACGTTCCCCCATCAAAAATATGATGGGGCATTAGTCACTTATCACAACTGTGAATAGATGTGGCAGCAGAGACAGATTAAATCCAGATAAACATTCACACTTGATGAAATCAATACTAAAATGACAAAAAATTTCCAGAGGGTTAGCGCTTGTTATCGCAGGACAGGGATTACCTAGAGTATGCTACTTTATCTTTTACTGCTTATATTTTTGCCCTAGTTTAATTTGGTTTTACACAGTTTCATGTGCTGTGTGTGAGAGGGAGAGAGAGCTTATATTGTGGATTACTACTACTACCACTGCTATTAATAATAATAATTGTCATATTGTAAATTAAACCCATGGGTCTCTGCCATCACTAAATCAGCCAATGCCTACAGTATACTACTGTATTTTTCTCTGCTTATATTTTTTTGGTTTTACACGATTTCATGTGCTATTTGTGTGTGTGTGTGCGAGAGAGAGAGCTTATATTGTGATTTGTGAAGGTTACTAAAACCTAGCTTACTACTACTTAGAAATAATATTTCAATGTAACCCATGGGTCTCAATCACAAAATCAGCCAATGCTGTAAACAGATGATGCAACAAATTATATACTCTGAAAATCACGTTTTATTGGAACATTAAAAAATATATATACAAAAAAAAACTAATATAACACATTTTTATTCATATAACGCTCCTACGTTCTTACACCGCATGTTACAGAAACTGATCAGTTATATTAATCACATAACGCACACGTCGTTTATTGTAGGCTATTTGTGTTGTAGAGGAGATCTCTCTCTCTCTCACACACATGCGCATACAGGCTCCAGGATTTGTTTAGTAATATCGGATTTATTTATATATTCCTTTTAACAAGGGTTACTATCGCAAAGCAGCTTTACAGAATTGAGACAATTACAGAAATGAGAATGAAATGTGTGAGGAAATATGTATGAGTTAAAATGATCAGAGTGACCCTAAAGAGGGGTAAAAACTTCGCTTCCAAGCTTCTTTGCAGATACAGAATGTGTCGTTTTTTCAAACATGATTTTTCCAACTTGGCGATTCAGACAGATTGAATTTAGGAATGCACCCCAAAGAACCTAAAGCACAAACAAACACACTGCAGAGGAAAGCAGGGACGGGAATTCACACCGTTGACCGTCTTTTCTCTTGTAAACGAAGTATTCTTCACGTAGGTTACACACACGTACCATTTTAATCACAGGACTTCATGTACTAAGAATGATAGTGAAAACCAATGGAGACGCACAGTGGAAAATGTTTCAATCCCCACACACTACATTTGTACTGTACACTGTAGCTATGTTTAATACGCAGTACTGTAATGCATTGAACACTTACTTCCTGGTTTGTTTTTTAAATATTGTTCATCAACTACACCCTGTTCAGCAAAATAAACAATGTCTATGGCCAATTTACTGTGAACATAAAGTCTAACAGACGTGCCTCTTCAGATCCTTCTGCACGCATGTAATCATGTAAATTATTATTGTATGGATGCATTTCAATTAAGGACAAAAAGTACAGACAAAAACAGTTAACGTGCCACTTGTGAGTGTGTGTTTGTGCATGGAGAGGTATGTCTGTGTGTGCTCCTGGATTCATCAGTTGGCTTTTTTTTGCGCACCGATCAGTCGAAAGATCCCCCGCCCCCCCCCCCCCCCCCTGTAATAGTCAGTACATACTCTGTTGGGGTTCTCAAATTCTTCTAACTCTGTCTTTGTTTTTTTGATGTAGTTCTTAAAACCCAAAGCATTTATACTGAAAAAATAAATATAAATATGGGTCACATAAGTACAAAATAGCATAAATACATATGATCAAGTGTTCAGTGGTTGTTTTCATATGTTCTATGACCATGGAGGCTCTTGATACATCACAAAGTCTAGGTCACACACCAACAATTTGTCTATTACTCTGCTAATTAAACCTTCACACTCTGTTCTTACTGGTGGAATGTGCAATCAATGAAGATTAGCCACCAGGCTGGGCAAATTTAGCCATGAAACCTCCAACACAAAACTGGCCAGTGTTTCAGTTTCATTGTCCAACACCCTGTATGTTGCCCTTTTAAGAGTTGCTGCCCCTCCCCCAGTGTGTGAGTGAGAGGGAGAGAGCAAAGTAGGAGCTCAGGTGTGCTGCTCACCCCCGAATCGCTCTATTCTTCTACCTTTTGTGACCCTGAAAGAGGCCGATAAAGATTTTGTGCTGAATGCTATTCTTGGCTCTGAGCTCTTTTTTCCCCTCGGCTATCTGGCGCAAAGCATCCCACCATATTTAAGTGACCACTTTGATTTCCACCACTGCAGTTTTTATCCCAGAAACTAAAAGTTTTTTTGTAATGGACATCATTACAGACTCGTATTTAAATACAACTGCATTTCAACTGCAATGTACTGCAGTTCATCCTCCCAAGAAAGACAGAGCAATCAGCACCAATTAATAGTCAGTACATTTTCTGTTGGGGTTTCTCACCTTCCACTCCTCCTAAGCTTGTCTTTGTTCTTTTGATGTAGTTCTTAAAACCCAAAAATATGGGTAACATAAGTACAAAATAGCATAGATACATATGATAGTGTTAAAATGGTCATTTGTTTGTTTCTGTGACCAAAAATAATTATAATCATTATTATTTTTTACTTTATAGCCCAACTCTTTGACTATTTAAAACAATGTTGTCTCCTATTTTAGCCCATTGATGTAGCTGGTTCAAGTAAATGTTTTTTTTTTTTTTACAAAACAAATTGGCCTAACAATACCCCAACAATTAAAACACAAAAACATGACATAAAAAACTTTATTCTCTCAAAACTAGCCAAAGTTAAAACAGTAATTTGTATAAAACAGGTGAATAGAAGTTGTATTTTGCTTAAAAGTCAGTAAATTACCTGGAATAACACCATCTGCTTATCAGTCTCTATCTGTTTTTAAATTTTTAAAAACTATCAAAGATGGAAGAGTTTAAGTCTTTGTTTTCCCCAGTGTGTAGACTTCAGGTTGGTCATGCTCCTCCAGTAGCCCAAAAAGGCCAGCCCTCTGAGCCAATCCTCCACTGCAGAGCTTTGGTTAAAGAGAACAAGAGAATTTACTAAATACAAAGATAAATAACCTTGATAGAATATCTATTTTTGAAGAATATAGATATATCTGTTCTGGAATGTAAATAAACTGCCTGTGCTAAACTGTTGAACTGTGTTAGTGTTAGCCACAGTCCGTCTGTATTAACGTCTGCATTAAGTTAATGGGAATTTACTTAATGTGGTTTCATAAAAATAAGTTATGCAATATAACACTCGTATATGAGCATTAGTACAACTCTGAAGCCAAACTATAACTTATTGAGTGTTGAAGCGGCCCTACTGCTTACCTACTCCTACTAATTGTTAAACACTTCAGGGTTTTTATCCAACATTGGTTAACTAAGCGCTCGCGCTACCGTGTACAAGTCACGGCTGGAGTGGGGAAAAGACGGACATGCTGATGAGTGTATAACCCCAGCTTGTGTCCCTCGTGGACTGCCTGACATTGTATTCCAGTCACAGGAATAACCTGCAGATTAACTCTTAACCTAAAATAAATAAATGCTGAATTTATCTAAATCCAGAGAAAACTCTGTAAGATTCTCTCTCTGTCATTTGCAGAGGGCACAAACACTCTTCTTATAAAAATACCCTGAGCTCAGAAAACTCTATATTAATCAGTTTCTCGGGTAGTGCAGCCTCTGTAATAGCAAAGTTAATAGTATTTCCGAAGTTTTTTAGTCTAGTCTTCTTGAGGGAAAGAGTGACATTGTGACTTTGAGTCACTGACAGTAAGCTGTAATGTTAACTCCAGACTTGGTAAACAGATGTCCTAAAATAAACCTACAATAAACCTATAATAAAGTCACATCTGACCGCTGCTGGCATTGCCAGTGATTTTCAAAACGGCCTATAAAAAAAATAAAAAAAAAAAGCTGCCAACTAAACTGTACACTAACCCAAACAAATTTAATTAAAAAAAGTTACCACTTACCCTGAATAAAAAGTCCATTAAACTGTCATCTTCATCTCCATATTACAGTTTGCTAGCATCAGTCCGGCGGGGGTGAGGAGGGTTAAAATCAAGTGATTGCTACTTAGCAGTTAATTGCTGGCTACTGTTGACGTCTTCTTGAGAACAAAGTGCCATCTAGTGGTGGCAGCCAGTAACTGTAGAATTAGTGCTTCAATGGGCGTGTTTACTGTGAAATCGTGACATGCCTTTCTGGCAGGAGAGGGAGGCGGGATCATGTCAGCCACACACCAGCCATACCCCACCCACACGCCAGTTGCCCGACCCCGATAGTTTTGTGTGGCTACATCTATATATAGTTTTCCCATTTAAATTTTAGTTTGGTTTAGGATATTATATGATGAACCAAAATTTGTGGACATCTGACAATAACACCTGTCATTCTAAATTCATCCCCACTTTGTTATACTAACTCTTCTTTTGGGAAGGCTTTCCTTTAAATTTTAGGAAAATTAGGATTAATGATTAAATAATTTTTATTTCAGATCAAGTTTGTAACATTATAAATTGTGAAAGAGGTGCAAGCATGGTAAATACATTGGTGTACATAAACACTGTGATTTTTTTTTCTAAGATAGAGTCTTCATAAACCAAATCACACAAACAAGTAAATGCTAATTATTACTGACCTTCTTGTAGTTCTTGCTGGCAAAGTCAGCTGACTTGTTTAGAGCATCCATTTCTTTACGTGGGTAGTAGCTTTCCACTTCACTGGCATCACTCCTGACATAAAAATATAATTTTTATGATTATGATTATGATTATTATTAGAAGTAGTAGTAACAGTAGTAGTATTTCACTTTTTTAATAATAATAATCATAATAATATTAATTAAAAAACAGCAAAGTTAAATAAAGTTAGATAAATATTAAATAATTGTAAATAGGCAGTACATACCTAGACAATTTGTCATGCTGCAAAGGAAAATTAGGTACATAAGTTAGTAAGACAGTTTAAAGATTTATTATGAACATAAATATATAATTTTTTTTTGAAAATACATGTGTATTACTAACTAAAATTGTCATTATATGACATTGACGTATATAATTAATAGACAGAAACCCTGATTGTTGCAATTACAAAAAAATAAAGTAAAATGTACAAAATAAAAATAGGAATACGGGGGCGCTTCCGGCGGTGAATGGAGTAGACGTGTTCTCAATAGCTCTACCGCTAATCTCAATAATTTCATATAAATAAATACATTATAGTCTTCTAAAAGTATTAAAAACCCATTCGGGAAGAACTAAAAATGCCAGCAAAGCTAAAGAAAGCTGAAAAATCGTGTACCGATGAAGAAAACATGGCCAATCAAATTACCGACAGGTGCTAGTCACGCTAGCAACAAGGCTAATTTTACAGACGCCACAAATACAGACATTCTAGAAGCAATCGCTAACTTGAACCGCTCCTTCGACCAAAGATTTGATGTTCTTTCATCTTCATTATCCGAGGTGAATGTATCGCGATACATATCTTTCCTGATCTTGCAGCCGACGTAATGAAACAGAGACAAACGTTTGACAGCATATGAAAAAGATGCAGGGAGCATGAGGTGAGATGTGGATTTCATTTTCCGTCAATGTTCATCGTGACCATCAAAGGTAATGAAACAAAGGCTTTTGATTCACCTGAGATTGCTGAAATATATCTACTCCAAACAGTGGACAACTGGTAAAGCAAATGAACTGATCTGCTGAAAGTGGCAAAAGATTCATAACGGACGAGTTCTGATACGAACATATCTGATTAATAAAAAGACTGTAAATTGTAATTTTTGTGATATTTTGAGATATGCGGTGACTATTTCAATGGAAGAATGCCAAAGGGCATCAAAGGGGAGTTGACAGATGCAAATGTTATCTTTAAGGGGAAGAGTATCCATAATGGTTACATGAGATACAATAATAGGGTGGAGGGTAGGTGGAGTTGGGATTTTGTTCTAATTCTTAAGGTTCATTACGTTCGTGTTCATGGGAATGCCATTTTCCTTTATTTGGAAGTCTCAATTAAAAAAAAAGAGTATTCAAGAAGGTCAATTCCAATGCAACCAGTTTTAAACTGTGAATAACATTAATGTTAGCTGTGGAGGGACATTGACTATGTTAAGTTGGAATGTACATGGAATTAATAGTCCAATCAAAAGAGGGAAAGTTTATGCACACATTAAAAAAATTGGTGCAGAGATAATATTTCTTCAAGAAACGCACATTAAAACCACAGCAATGTTTAGTATCAAAGCTCCATGGATGTCTCAAGTCTGTCAATCAAATTTTTCTACTAAAGCTAGAGGAGTAGCGATTATGATAAAAAAATCTGTTCCCTTTATTCATAAACAAACAATGATGTACACCGTGGACAAAATTGTTGGTACCCTTCGGTCAATGAAAGAAAAACTCACAATGGTCACAGAAATAACTTTAATCTGACAAAAGTAATAATAAATAAGAATTCTATGAATGTTAACGAGTGAAAGTCAGACATTGCTTTTCAACCATGCTTCAACTGAATTATAAAAAAAAATTAACTCATGGAACAGGCCTGGACAAAAATGATGGTACCCCTAACTTAATAGTTTGTTGCACAACCTTTTGAGGCAATCACTGCAATCAAACGATTCCTGTAACTGTCAATGAGACTTCTGCACCTCTCTGCAGGTATTTTGGCCCACTCCTCACGAGCAAGCTGCTCCAGTTGTTTCCGGTTTGAAGGGTGCCTTTTCCAGACAGCATGTTTCAGCTCCTTCCAAAGATGCTCAATAGGATTGAGGTCAGGGGTCATAGAAGGCCACTTTAGAATAGTCCAATGTTTTCCTCTTGGCCATTCTTGGGTGTTTTTAGCTGTGTGTTTTGGGTCATTGTCCTGTTGCAAGACCCATGACCTGCGACTGAGACCCAGCTTTCTGACACTGGCCAGCACATTTCTCTCTAGAATCCCTTGATACCCTTGAGATTTCATTGTACCCTGCACAGATTCAAGACACCCTGTGCCAGATGCAGCAAAGCAGCCCCAGAACATAACAGAGCCTTCTCCATGTTTCACAGTAGGGACAGTGTTCTTTTCTTGATATGCTTAATTTTTCCGTCAGTGAACATAGAGCTGATGTGCCTTGGCAAAACGTTCCATTTTTGTCTCATCTGTCCATAAGACATTCTCCCAGAAGCTTTGTGGCTTGTCAACATGTAGTTTGGCATATTCCAGTCTGGCTTTTTTTTTTATTTGTTTCAACAATGGTGTCCTCCTTGGTCGCCTCCCATGTAGTCCACTTTGGCTCAAACAATGACGGATGGTGCGATCAGACACTGATGTTCCTTGAGCATGAAGTTCACCTTGGATCTCTTTAGAAGTCTTTCTGGGCTCTTTTGTTACCATTCGGATTATCCGTCTCTTTGATTTGTCATCAATTTTCCTCCTGCGGCCACGTCCAGTGAGGTTGGCTACAGTCCCATGGATCTTAAATTTCTGAATAATATGTGCAACTGTAGTCACAGGAACATCTAGCTGCTTGGAAATGGTCTTATAGCCTTTACCTTTAACATGCTTGTCTATAATTTTCTTTCGAATCTCCTGAGACAACTCTTTCCTTCGCTTCCTCTGGTCCATGTTGAGTGTGGTACATACCATGTCACCAAACAACACAGTGACTACCTGGAGCCCTATATATAGGCCCACTGACTGATTATAGATTGTAGACACCTGTGATACTAATTAGTGGACACACCTTGTCCCTTTGGTCACATTATTTTCAGTATTTTCTAGGGGTACCATCATTTTTGTCCAGGCCTGTTGGCGTGTTGGCCTGTTGAGTTTATTTTTTTAAATAATTCTGTTGAAGCATGGTTGAAAAGCAATGTCTGACTTTCATTGGTTAACATACATAGAATTTTTTTTATTACTACTTTTGTCAGATTAAAGTTATTTATGTGACCATTGTGAGTTTTTCTTTAATTGACCGAAGGGTACCAACAATTTTGTCCACGTGTGTAGTTACTAGGCTATTTATTCAAATTCATTAATATAGACAGGCATTGTTTTAATGTAATTAAACAAAGCATCTTTTTAACATTATTAGGGCCCAAGAACTATGACATCATCCCTGTCGTCATAGTGTGTGAGGGCCATCTTGTTTTCCTCAGGATTATTAGGGCCCAAGCACTATAATGTGTGCAGGACCCTCTTGTTTTCCTAAGGATTATTAGGGCCCAAGCACTATAAGGTGTAAAGAACCCTCTTGTTTTCCTAAGGATTATTAGGGCCCTCTTGTTTTCCTAAGGATTTTTCCTCCCACCCTTTTGGACTTTTCGAGGGTCTTCTGAGAGTTGTTTGCCATGAGGTGCCATGTTGAACTTTCAGTGGCCAGGTTGTGAGAGTGGAAGAGCTTTTATACTAAATTTAACTCACCTGCTATCTGGTGACACCTGGGACAGTGTAAAACTGTCCCAGGGGAAGGAAAATGACTAATTGTGCTCAATTTGTACATTTTCACTTAGGGGTGTACTCACTTTTGTTGCCATGGGTTCAGCTATTATTGGCTGTATTTTTTGTTATTTTGAGGGGACAATACATTTATACTACTATGCAAACTTTACACACGACTACTTTTCATTGTGTCAAAGAGTCATTTATGCAGTGCTATCCTATGAAAAGATATAACTAAATATTTGCAGAGATGTGAGGGGTATACTCACTTCTGTGACACATTTCAAATGTTAACACACATACAGACGCACTCACGCACGTATACACAAACACACTCATACTCATGTACATCACAAATTATTACACTCACATCTCTGCCTCACAGACCCACACACACTAACAAGTCACATGTCTCACATACTAACACACACATCACTAATGTTAACAAACAGACTCACAAACATGCACAAACACATTAACTCGTCACACACAGACTGACGCATCTATTTGTCACACACACACACACACACACACACACACACACACACACACACACACACACACACACACACACACCTCTCCCTCACTCTCACACACATTAACACACACACACTAACACACACACATTAATGCACTCAACAAATATTTAGGGCCCAAACTGATATTAGCCCTGTATAGTGTGTGATGTGTGCAGGTTGTGCGGTGCAACCGGGTGGCGATGGCTTTTTCGAGGTCGTAACACGCTCAAATAACACACAGGGTGTGCGGTGCCCCCGGGGTGGCGATGGCGCAGGTTGCTTGGGCCCTTTATCGTTGCTTGCAATTATATTACTTTTTTTGTTTCTATTCATTAAAAAAGTAACTTTTTCTAAATCAAAGTGACAAAAAACCCTACTCTAAGGCTAATAAATGTATTTCATGATCTGGGACATTATTTAATACAATACAATATTTATTACAAAAAAAAACAGGATTTTTCTATCTCAGTAAATCACACTGCTATGCAGTTAAAACGAGTGCATTGAATGCTGTCTGTCACTGTTTTTAATCATTTATGTGCATAACTATGGTAGTTAATGCCATGTGCAATGTTTTATATAGACAGTTAGGTTTTCCAGTTAAAAGAGCAACAGCATAATTATTTTATAAAGTAGACTATAGGTTAATAGGGTATGTATTAAGGGCTTCATTTTCGCTAGAGGAAACAGCTGGTGTGATGAGGGGTGAACACAGCGAAAACTTAGTAACTGATTAATCTCTCATGACATTTTGTAAACTGTATTTATGAGAAAGGACTGCACTGATGCAAATATAACAATTTATAGAAAACCATACACCTTGACTTAATCCTCGCTCTGTGATGGCAAATTGAAGACCATGCTGAAAGACAGGGAGGAGCCAAAGGAGCCGAAGCCTGCCGCTGTTTTCATATGAAATTTAAAGGGGATGCGGACAATCACCAATTTGTGTAAAGTTTATGGAGAAATTTTAGGGGGGCTGAATACAAATGTTATGTAAAAATGACATAAAAATGGCCATGTGTCAAATAATGCAAATATACTGTTCCTATGTACACCTCCATGATAATTGTATATACAGGCAGGAACGAAACTGTACATAAGGTGCACCAGAAAGTTGAAATAGTACTAGAGAGAATAAACCAGCAAGTTGAAACATAAAAAAGACAGGATGAAATGAATGAAGGATGTACAATAGTGAAATGGAGACAGAATGTTCCTGAGCCTATTTATAATTGTAACCCCTCAGTCCCGGAATCAGCCATCCCTCCACCAGAAGGAGCCTTCGCCAGAGTACCAGTCACTTCTTATTTCACCAGTTCATTTCCTGTTTACTGTATACTTAAAACATGCTTCCAGTAACCCTCTGTGTCAAGTATTATCAGTTCATCTGTGTACCAAGCCTTGCATGTTCTATTGTTAGTTTGTCTCCTGTGCATGACCTATATTGCTACATTTATTGACCACAATATTGGATTACCAATTTGCATTGTTTGCTACTGCCGGCCTGTTTGGCTTCTGACTTTGCCCGGACATTGACTTCGATTTTTGGTTCTGTTTTTGTTATTGTTTGCCTTGTGACTGTAGTAATAAAGCCCTGCTCATGGATTCTAACTCGTCTCTAGTGATGGATCTGTTACAATAATGATGTCAGAGAAGGAAATCCTTCGCTTGACACAGAGCAGAGCTATTGTAAAGCCTGTAAAAACTGTAGTGTTCTGTGTACTCCAAGGTATCTGTAGTTATGCACCACTTCCACTTGCTTACCCAGAATGTAGACAGTGTTTGGTATAGTCTTGGTGCTCCTGAGATCCACCACCATCTCCTTGGTCCTGGTCATGTTCAAGATGAGGTGGCTTCACTTGCACCAATTCACAAAACTCTTCACAATGCCTGTCAACATGAGGCATCTTGAGGTTATCTTGCAGCAGTGCAGGGTGAATTGTGTTAAAGAGTGAGAGAGAGTTTTCTGAAGAAGATAAATGATCTTCATCATTCACACTATCCTGAGGGCGGTAGGCAGACTGCAGTGAGTCTAGGAAGGTGCTAACCTGGGGTCTCAGTTGTGCCAATGTTATCCTCTCCAAAAGCTTTATTGTGACTGGAACAAGGCAGCAGGTCTTCCACAGCATTGAACCTTCTCCTGAGTGAGCCTGAGGTATAACTGGTTAGCACAGGCCTTCAGAACCAAGACATGCCTTCTCAACTTTACTGCCTGTGGTCTGTCACTCCAACCTGGAGAGCCAATGACTTGAAAGTCCTCCAGCTTGTTGGTGAGTGTGGAAGGAATTATTGTCTTAAAAGCTAAACTATAGTCAAAAAACAATTTTAACATAATTTCCCTTCCTAGTCACCAGGTGACTTAGTGTTCTCTGTGGACTTTAGTGGTCTCGGTCCAGCCTTTGATCACAACTGAGGTCAGGGCTACAGGACACACTGTAAACCCTAATGATCAAAGTAATTAAACACACTGAGTACTGTTAACTTAAATAATTGCAATTAGGCCAAATTAATAGCCCTTTTTGAGTATTCAGAACTTGTTGGTATTTATGATTTTGTAGAAATGACACAAGTTAGCTGAACAAATTTGATATTTTAAGTAATCGTAAGTACTTAAGTAACAGTAACTGTCACCTTAAAGTTCCACCAACATAAAATCTATAGAGCACTGGTCGCTCAGTGGTAGGTGTTTCGCCTGCCATGCGGAAGGCCCGGGTTCGATTCCCAACAACTGGATGAAGTGTCTGTCCCAAGCTCAGATAAAATGTTAGGGTTGTGTCAGGAAGGGAATCTGCTGTAAAACTTGTGCCAAGCTTGTGTGCAGGCGAAATTGTCTGCTGTGGTGACAGCAACAACAATTTATTTGCAACAAGTTCAACAAACTCAAAAATTGATAGTTCTGTGTACTTAAAATTGTAAACATCATTACTTAAAAAATTTGAGGGATGGGTCGCTCGACACCCAGTTTTGACACACGTTTCGAGTTTTCGACACGCTAGTGCTTTGAAACAATGTTCTGGAGCATTGCTTGAAATGAGGCTGTCACGTGACCTGTGAAAATTAAACTTCGGTACCACACTGACACGTCACGCAGGACTCAAACACGGAGCGCGTCTATTTCACTGTCCCATACCAGCTGTCCATTTATTCCAATGTTATAATTATATCTATAATTGTCATGCCCGTATGTATGCCTATATGTTTTTGACCTGGTGTATTATTGTTAAAAAATTATAATAAAAACAATGACGTTTGAATGTCTGTTGTACGAATGTAAATTAAAACACCTTGCGGGCTCAACCACTGTTCCTAAAAAGAATAAAAGTCCTTCCTCAACTACAAACTTGTTTGCTGCTTGTAAACGCCATCCTAGTGAACGCTGTCTTATTAAATATACAAACAAATCCTTACAATAAAGAAAACATGTGAATGGCACAGCTGGTGTAGGGATTTTTTTTACCACCAGATGGCGAAGTAGAGCACTGTGTCAAAAAGCTTCAAAGCATCAATGTAATTTGTTGTAAAAGCTTCACTGCTTCGGAAGCTTCGTTCGGCACATCCCTACTGATTACCTCAAATTTTTTGAGTTTGGTCAACTGGTTTACAGTGCAACAGTCATAGAAGCAGGCAGGATGGGGTTACTTAGGGACAGAAATGATAATGACTGTTTGAATGTGGGGATTGCCAGGACTACTGATGCCTGTGATAAGGACAATCTCCATGAACACATATGCTAGCTGATCAGCACAGGCTCTAAGTATCAGATCTCAGGAGCTGTCTGATTCTGCTGTTTCATGCTGTTCAGTCTCTGAAGGCTGTCTATAGTACATGCCATGTTTTGAAATAATAACAATTTCATGTTTCCTGTGCTGCCATTCGTCATCTGTCTGATGCCATATGCAATACTAGCACTGACAGGTGTTGTTGTGAATATAAAAGGTGTTCAGCTCTTCTGCCAGAGACATGCCTTAATTTATTATTCAGAATGTTGCTGTTTTGTAGTCCGTTATTGTCCTTACTCCCAGCCACAGGCTCCTAGAGGCTCTCTGTTGAAGCTGTGACACTAGTTTTCTCCTGCAATAGCCCACAACAAATATATGAAAGTAGTTTTTTTTTGCTAATTATTCTTTCTGCTGTAATTATTTGGTTCTGTCTTTCAGTTAGTAAGCCAGACACCCCATCTAATGCCATGGTTTTTCGTGATGTTTATTTCTTTCTACATTATTAAACATTGCTGAAGGTATCCAAAATATGAAATAATCTCCATTGCACAGTTGATATTGAGACATGCCAGCAACTTATTCTGTTCTTAAGTCCTGCATTATAAACATCAATGTGAGATTTCAGAGCATTGTGGATAGTTTTATCTGCCCACAGCTTCAGGTTACAAAGTTTTATTTATGGTGTTATTGTGGACTGAACATCCATGAGCTTCCTAATAAATATCACTACTGCTTCTGTAAGCCAGCTGGACCATTCACAAAGTGACATCCCTTTGAATTGGAGGTTATTGTTTTTGGCCTTTATTTGTATTTTCACTCTGTTTGCTCCAAGATCCAGGTCTTTACATACATTCCATTGTATATATTGTTATTATTTTTAGTGCAATTGTCTTATTGCTGCTAGTCTCTGAGAGCTACCAAACAAATTTAGTTCTAGCACCACAATGATAAAGTCTCTTTATCTTTAGTAGTTTTAGTTAAACAGAAAAAGATCCCTCGTAACAGAGAAGACAAAAGGGGTGGCAGTAATGCAACTTCCAGTATGCCAACCACTGTAAAACAAGAAGTCATGAAAATGCTTTGCAGACGAACTGAGTATTTTTGTAGATCGATAGGTTTGTTTTTGTGTCGTATTTGGGACGACATTTGGGACTCCATCCCAAACCACCGTCATTTCTCCTTTTTTCCCATGCTGTCATGTCTTCTCCCTCATGTGCTCATGTTTTCCTCCTGGCTGTCATGCTCTTTCACACACCCGACCCCTTTACACACCGGCATCTCATTCACAACTAATTTCTTCCGGCATTTAAGGAAGCACAGAACGCTGTCTAGCTGCCAGATTATTGCGTGCCTTCAGAGCCCAGTTTTTTTGCGTTTCTTTTTCGTGTTAGTTTTTTCCATCCTCGACCTCGCTTGTTCTCAGTATTCGCTTCTAGCCTCTCATTTTGGATCTCATTCGCTGTTCATCTTCCTGCTGGTTTTAACCTCTTGTTTCGGTTCACGTTTACATCTCTGCTCGCTCCCCTTTTTATTCACGCACTGCTGACTGATTTAACTGGCTTTTGACCTGTTGCATTATCACTGAATTACGTCACTAGAATTTTCCTTCAAAACAGGGAAGTGCTCAACTGCCAGCGCGCCATACCTCCCTCGTTCAAAACTGCGCCTGAGCCACCCCCTTTGGCGCAGTAAATCTGCACTTGGGTCTCCTTCCTCTAGCCCTCTTCATCTTGCTGTCTCGCTTGACAGAATAATCTGGCCAGGATGGACCCAGCAGACTTAAACAGGCTAAGAACAGCATTAGAGAGCCAGGGTGTCATGCTGGGCTCACACCAGCAAGACTGCCAGAACATCAACCAAACTCTCAAGACTACAGATTCCCTCGCTGTCCTTTCATCACAAGTTCAGCACCTCCAAGCAGCTCCCCCCGGCACAGCCCCTGGCACCCGCCTCTGTTCCAGCTGCAGCTCCCTTCTCCTTGCAGCCCCATGAACCCCTCCTTCCCACCCCACCCTCCTATGATGGCGATCCTGGTACCTGCCGATGCTCCCTAGTTTTAGAGCTGCAAGCTTCGTCCTTTCCCACTGAGCGCTCCAAGGTGGTGTACATCATTCACCACTGAAATGCGGACCTCTTGCCCGTTCCTCCACCGGGCGAGAGACAGCTGTCCAAATCCCCAACCTATGACAAGGATCTCGTTCCGCTCATGACTACACTTGAGTTTCGTACTTTGGCAGCCTCTAGTGGTTGGGATGAGGGCCTGTCCGCTAAAAGGCAAGGCCCCCTAGTGAAATTGAGGGTCCTAGGAGGCCAGAAACAGGTCACTAACTCAACCCCATCACGCCTTCCTATCCTTGTGACCGTCAACAACAGGACCCACACTGTATGTACCCACATCTCATTGACTCTGGAGCCAATCAGAACCTGATCTGCCCCCTCACAGTAGACACTCTGAAGGTCTCATCCACCTCGCTTGAGCATCCTCTTCCTGTTCAAGCTCTGGATCGTAGCAGCAACGTCATCACCCATTGCACTCTTTCCATCAATTTAAGAATTTCCAGTCATAAGAATCCACATCTCATGTCTCATCATGCATAGGTCCCATATCCAATTGTTCTTGGACGCCCCTGGCTAGTGCAACATAACCCTCACATAGACTAGGTCTGGAATATAATCCTAGGCTGGAACCCATTTTGTCTGTCCTCATGCCTTTCCTCTGCATCCATTCAACCTCCTCCTGCTACCGATAAAGGGAAGTTTAGCCAAGTTCACCAATGTACCCCTGAAGTATGCTGACCTCCAAGAGGTCTTCAGTAAGTCTCATGCCACCTCCCTGCCACCACATCGACCCTATGATTGTGCTATCAATCTTCTCCCAGACACAGCCCCTACCAAGGGGGCGTCTCTACTCCCTTTGTCCCGCCTGAAAAAGAGGCCATGAACCAATACATCTCTGAATCGCTAACAACTGGAATCATCTGACCTTCCTCTTCACTGGCAGGCGCAGGATTCTTCTTCATAGAGAAAAAAGACAAGTCTTTACGGACTTCCCTGCATTGATTATCGGGCATTTAATGAAATCACGATTAAAAATCTTTTCTCACTCCTTCGATGAGCACGTTGCCCATGTTCACCAGGTATTACAGAGAGTGTTGGAGAACAACCTTTTTGTTAAGGCTAAGAAGTTAGAGTTTCACCAGAAATCCACTTCTTTTCTACATTTGAGATTTCTCCCTCCGAGGTCAAGGGGTTTACTAACTGGTCCACCCCCACTTTTATGCTTCTTAGGGTTTGCCAATTTTTACCGCAGATTCCTAAGGAATTCTAGCACCGTGACTGCTCCCCTTACAGCTCTCACCTCCTCAAAACTTCTCTTTCAGTGGAACACAAGGGAAGAAGAGTCCTGCACTTCGGTCCCCTTCCTGTAACCCTCTTCATCTCTCCGCCTTGCCTGACAAATTATGATACTTGTCATCGACAGCTGATTCTGCAGTCATGTTGGCTAACAGTTTTCAGTTATTTTTTTATGGTTTCACAAACATAACCTTTTCCATGTGCAAGGCAAGTGGTACCACATGGTTATCAGGTCAGGGGACCTGGTTTCCTTAGCTGCATCCCCTATCCAATTTGCCATTACATACCAGTCCATTTTTAACCCATCAACACACTAAGGCAGAGACTCAACCATATCAGGAGGCTTTAACCATGAAAGAGCTCTGGTTATAGGAGACTCTACTGAGACATGTGAAATTAGCTAGGCCTTCAGGGGCGCCAGCGGCAGTGGTCAGGTGTATCCCGGGAGCCAGAGCACCGGACATAGCAGGTAATCTTAGGGCTCTAGGACAGCATAGGTTCTCTAAGATAGTGGTACATGCTGGAGCTAACGATATACGCCTTCGTCAGTCAGAGGTTAGCAAGCATAACTTTACAGAGGTGTTTAAAATAGCGAAGGCGATGTCCGATGAAGTAGTTTGCTCTGGTCCCATCCCAATGAGACGTGACGACATAGCTTACAGCAGGTTATGGTCGCTGAACTGCTGGATGTCCAGGTGGTGCTCCGAAAACAACGTGGGCTTCATAGACAACTGGAAGACCTTTGAGGGCAAAACTGGCCTGTTAGGGCGGGACGGTGTCCATCCCACTCTGGAAGGTGCTGCTCTCATTTCTTGCAGTATAGCACATAGTCTCAGAAGAGGCCTAGTTAATCAGTGACAATCCAGAGCCCAGGCCAGGGAGCAGACAGACAGGCTAAACCAACCGTCTGCTAGCTGCATAGAGTCGTCACTCAGGGTTCATCATATTGAGACTGTGTCTGTTCCCCGAGCTAAACATAAATTTAGAAAGACTCAGAAAGTCTGTTTTAGTAATTTGATTAACATAGATACCATAAACTCAGATCATACTGAATGCGCAGCCGGCACCTCTGATCTGAAGCTAGGACTGTTAAATATTAGATCTCTCGCATCTAAAGCAGTCATTGTTAATGAAATTATCACAGATCAGGTGTTTGATATATTATGTTTAACAGAAACCTAGATTAAACAGGATGAGTATGTAGCTCTAAATGAAGCTAGTCCTCCTGGATACAGTTACATACACCAGCCTCGGCTAACTGGTAGAGGAGGAGGAGGAGGAGTCGCAGTTATTTATAACGATAATCTGTCTATCGTACAAAAACACAGTTTTAAATTTAATGCATTTGAAGTTCTCTATAGTAAAGTCAGCTCAGTCGATCCCGCTAATCATCATTTACAGACACCCAGGGCCGTACTCGGAGTTTCTCTGTGAATTTGCAGATTTCCTCTCAAACCTTGTTGTTTCTGTAGACAAAGCGTTAATTGCTGGAGACGTTAATATTCATTTTGAGAATCCAGAAGACCCTCTGAGAACAGTATTCTTGTCCATACTGGACTCAGTAGGTGTAAATCAGTGTGTAGTAGGACCCACTCATAAAGCAGGTCACAATTTAGATTTAATATTATCCTTCGGATTAAGTATAGGAAATATAACCATAATTCCACAGTCTGAAGTTATCTCAGATCATTATTTTGTCTCGATTAAAGTGAGTCATAGTAATAATGTATGCACAGCACCGCGCTACCACCTTAAATGTACATTTACATGAAATACCACACAGAGCTTTATCAATAATCTTCCAGAATTATCAACTTTGATTGGATCGCCATCTGACTTCACAGAACTCGAACAGGCGAATGAATATCTAGAGTCAGCACTTCGTTATAGCTTAGATAATGTAGCTCCAATTAAAAGCAAAATGATTAGAGATAAGAAACTCACTCCTTGGTATAATGACCACACACGTGCTTTAAAACAAACCGCTCGAAAATGTGAACGTAAATGGCACCAAACTAAATTCTTAGTATTCAAAATCGTCAACCTGTATATTAGATCCTATACCGACACATTTTCTCAAACAGATAGTACCAGCAATAATAGAACCCCTGTTGAAAGTAATTAACTGTTCACTCAGTAGTGGGTATGTCCCCAAATCCTTTAAATTAGCCGTTATTAAACCGCTAATCAAGAAACCTGACCTTGACCCCTGTCTGCTTTCTAATTACAGGCCGATATCAAACCTTCCCTTTATCTCCAAGATTTTGGAAAAGGTAGTATCACAACAGCTATGTTCACATCTACACAGAAATAGCATAAATGAACTGTATCAGTCAGGATTTAGGCCTCATCACAGCACAGAGACAGCACTTGTTAAAGTAGTAAACGACCTCCTATGGGCCTCTGATCAGGGTTGCGTCACTATACTTGTGTTACTGGACCTCAGTGCAGCTTTTGACACCATTGATCATAGTATTCTCCTTCACAGATTAGAAAAGGTAGTAGGAATTAAGGGAACTGCCCTCTTGTGGCTCAGATCCTATTTGACTGATCGTTATCAGTTTGTAGATTTAGATGGTGACCATTCCTCATGTTCTCAAGTGGAGTTTGGTGTTCCACAGGGCTCAGTTTTAGGCCCACTGCTTTTTTCCCTTTACATGCTTCCTCTGGGCAATATAATTCGTAAACATGGTATTAGTTTTCATTGTTATGCTGATGACACACAATTATATGTCTCAGCAAAACCAGATGAGAAAAACCAGTTTGCTAAAATCGAGCAGTGTGTGCAGGATATACGAGATTGGATGTTAATTAATTTTCTTCTGCTTAATCCTGATAAGACAGAAGTTCTGGTCATAGGACCACAAGTAGCTAGAACTAAGCTTTCTGATCACACTGTAACTTTAGATGGCCTTTCTGTTCCATCAAGTGCAACAGTAAAAGACCTCGGTGTGATTATAGATTCCAGCCTTTCGTTTGAAGCTCATGTAGATAATATCACCAGGATAGCTTTCTTTCACCTTAGAAATATTGCCAAGATAAGAAACATATTGTCACTAAATGATGCAGAAAAACTAGTTCATGCTTTTATCACGTCTAGGTTGGACTATTGTAACGCCTTACTGTCTGGTTGTTCAATTAGGTGTATAAACAAGCTTCAGTTAGTACAGAATGCAGCAGCGAGAGTCCTCACTAGAACCAGAAAATACGAGCACATCACCCCTATCTTATCTACACTGCATTGGCTCCCTGTGAAATTTCGCATCGATTTTAAGATACTACTTTTGACATTTAAAGCACTAAATGGTCTCGCGCCACAGTATTTGAGTGAACTGTTAGTGTCTTACGATCCGCCACGCCTACTTCGATCAAAGAATGCAGGCTGCCTGTCAGTACCACGTATTATTAAAACTACAGCAGGGGGCAGAGCTTTTTCTTACAAAGCCCCAAAGTTATGGAATAGTCTTCCTATTAATGTTCGGGACTCAGACACAGTCTCAGTGTTTAAGTCTAGGCTAAAAACCTATTTATTTAGCCAAGCATTTTTGTAAATAGATTAACCTTAGGTAAAGGAGCAGATCTGGGGGACTCATAGACGTAGAGTATTCTGGTGAACTGGTATGTTTAGATGCTGTCCTCCCCACTCTCATTGTTCACTCAGGTTTGTTGACGGTGAGGTGATTGGTTGCTTTACATCTCAGGGAGCCCTCATGTTTGTGTTTCCTTCTGGCTCTCCCTTTTAGTTATGCTGTTATAGTTAGTCCTGCCGGAGTCTCTGCTTGCACTTTGCACTAAATATACATTCACCTATACATGCTGACTGTGACCATACCTAACTGCCATCTCTCCTTATTTTCTGTTCTCTCCTTTTCTGCTCTCTTCTCTCTCTCTCTCTCTCCCCCTCTTCTTTCCCTCTCTCTGTCTCTCTGTCGAGCTATACATGTTTCGCTCCTGAGTTGCCAGTGATCCAGACCCCTCTGCCCTCTGGAGCCGTCTAACCCATCCTGGAGTCCTGCTTCTGGTTGGAGATCTCGTCGCATGGATGCCCCGTGTGGTCTGCCTGGATTCGTATGGTGGCTGGGGATGGTTTCCATGAAGACTCTCCTGTCATCGAGTGATGATCTGGGGACCTGTGACTTCAGTTGTTCGATAACTCAGGACCGGAATCCCCTACAGTCTACCTGAGCCTCCGGGAACAAACTGGACTCCTTTTAATTTTAAAACATCTCTTGTTATACTGAACTTCCAGTGTTACACATTATTATGCTGAGCAATTCCTGCTATCCGTTATCACCCAGATGAGGATGGGTTCCCTGTTGAGTCTGGTTCCTCTCAAGGCTTCTTCCTATTACCATCTCAGGGAGTTTTTCCTTGCCACCGTCGCCCTCGGCTTGCTCATCGGGGACAATCTTGTCATTTTGATTCATATACATTGCATAAAAACTTACTTCTTTTTATTGTGTAAAGCTGCTTTGCGACAATGTCAATTGTTAAAAGCGCTATATAAATAAAATTGACTTGACTTGACTTGAGTTTGTGATGATTTACGCATCATTTACTTACGCCCAGTAGAAAATGAACGAATCACTCTCCGAGACTACACATTCTTCTGAGTCACGTTAAGGATTCATTCAAAAAGAATGAATCGTTCATGAACGACCCATCACTAATGCAAGTACCACAAATGTGGTAAATTTGATCTTCCTACAATATTCTTGCTCTGCGCTAGCATCTGTCAAAGTTGGTCTCAATGTTAAGTTTATGGGATTTTTTTCCCCATTTTATGTCAATGGGGTAAATTTGGGCACCTCTTGCATCCCAGGGGTAAAACTTATACCCTCTTGTGGGGTATGTTCTGACAGCTTGCAAACCTCTTCAAATGTGGTAAATTTGACCTTGGTCTCAATGTTAAGCCTATGGGACCCCTTAGAAAAGTCAATAACAAAGTTATTCTCTATTCCAGAATAAGCCACACAATTTGACATCTCGTTCATGGGTCTACGACAAATGGTATGGGATTAGTTACGTGCCAAACTTTTGTATGGAAGAATAAGAATAAGAAAAATAATAATCCTGTCAGATAATAATAGTGATGCTTTCCAAGCACCACTAAATACCAGATTATGTTTTATCATCGTTGGCCATAAGATAAGCAGAATTTGTAAAATACACTGAATCGTGCTAAACGCTGGACGGATAGATGGCGAAGTGTATGTTATAAATTTTAATCAGTTTAATAAAATAAACCCGAATCCTTAAAGAGTCTACTCACCTCTTTCAAAGAGCTGAAACCCTACACTAGCTATTGTCTTCTACGCCTGCCAATTCCGACACTACCTGCTTGGGGGAAGCTCTGCATCACTTCATCCAACTCACTTCAGAATTTCTCCTTCTCTTCTAACTCACATCCTACCTGTGGGGCATAACCACTAACAACATTGCACATCATACCATCAATTTCCAGCTTCAGACTCATCAACCTATCTGATACTCTTTTCACTTCCAGAACATTCCTTACAAACTCCTTTTACAGGATAACTCCTACTCCATTTCTTTTCCTACCCAAGCCATGGTAAAACAACCTGAACCCTGCTCCAAGATTTATGGCCTTGCTACCCTTCCATCTGGTCTCTTGGACACACAGTATATCCACCTTCTTTCTCTGCATTTTGCCAACCAACGCTCTTGCCTTCCATGTCATAGTCCCAACATTCAAAGTCCTTACTGTCACTCCTCCTCTCCTTCTTCGACCAACAGTAGCCCAATTTCCACCAGCACCCTCTAGGTCACCAGCACCGGTGGCGATCGTTGTTAACCCAGGCCATGACAGATCCGGTATGAAAGTCATGCTAATGATTCGCAACATTTGATTTGGCATGTAGCCAGACTTGGGACTGGCACAAGAATACACTGGATTTTGTCTCCCTGTGGTTGAATAGATCTTCAATATGTGTAACAAGAAAGATGTGGCATTAAAAAGTCCAGCAGTAAGAAAATACTGGCTGTGTTGGCCACAAGTTGAACTCTGTCAAGGTGTCCTCTTTTATCACTGGGAAAGGCTTGCAGGACCTCCTTACTGTTGCTAGTACCTGCATCAAAACAAACTTAAGTGTTAAAAGCCTGCCATAATCCACTACAATCTGGCCATTTGGGTGAAGAAAAGACGTTACGTACGAGTGCCTCTGTAAAAGTTACCACTAGTATGGCATGGGGGGAGATGTGCAGTACATGTGCAGCAGTTAGTCTAGGGGAATGTCTATTACCGCCGCGCACTCTGTCGCGGCAAAATGGCAACGGCTAAAATAAATCAGTCGCATTTCATTTCATTCAATGAAACGACCGCCAGAAGGCACAAAGTGACATTTTCATTCGACACGGTTTGTAAATATGATTTGAGCTTAAGTCATAAAAAAGTCATATGTTGTATCAAAGAAATACTAGTGATGGTAATTTCCACATCAGAGTACTTTATACAACAAACATGAGAAAACAGTACCAGATCTATTGACATTTACTGTACAATAATGAGTTTAAAAAATTGGTTAAATGTTAGTTCACTAGCTAACAATTTTATTTGTACAAGGAATTAACTGTTACATACCCTCTATTTGTATCACTTTTATTGTTATTATTTTAATAAATGTTACATTTAAAGACATCAAACTTTAAATATAGAAATAACTAGAAAAATAGACTTTCAGAATAGAACATTAGAATAACTAAAAAATACACTCTAAAAAATGCTGAGTTGTTTGTGTAAACACCTGATTGGGTTACAAATGTGGTTTGTGGTGTCACAAAGTGTAGTTTTAAGAGTTGTTTAGGCGAGAATGCATGTGAAAAAAGCTCTATCGGATATTAAAGAAAACGTCTATTTAGAAAAAAATGCCCAAGCGTTTTCATAGATTTGGCAATGCCCATGCACATGCCTCATGTAGCCCGCCCAACGCAGCCTCACCACGGAAAGAATTTCTGAAAACTGCCGCTGGCTGTGATGTCCTCTGTAATTGTTAAAACAGCAAAGGTATTTTATTTTGGGTATTTCTAATCTTCTTTTATAACGACGCGGGTCGTGCGATGAGCAGAGCCGTGCATAAACTGTTCAGAACGGCCAGATCCGCAGGCTGTTACCACACTGAGTTCTGAACAGATAAAGGCGCGACCATTTATATATGCGGTTCCCAGGGTTTTTCAGTTTTCATTTGTTTCCTTTTAAGTTTCTTAATTAATAATCCCATGCCATTTCCAAACGGAAAGGGCTTCCCAGGTGTCATAAGCACCCTCACAAACTCCTATTTCATTGATCCCCTCTAAAGCCCTGCATCAGAGCTGTTATCATTAAAACATCTCGTGGTGCGGCTCTTCATACTGCACCAAACGTAACATCTTTGGTATAGTCCGGTTATAGCATAATATATCGCGGCTGTGTTACACATCCTGTACTCTGCATTCCAGGCTTTTTGGTGGAGGCTGTTGATGTTTATTTTAACGTTTTTTTTATATTTGATGTTACCTACACAAAGCAGTGTCTTCCCACCTGGGAGTTTCTCCAGCATACTGTTTTTGTCATGTCAGATTAATGGACATGAGTCCTCATCTGTTAAATTTTTTAAAACAACTGTTTTTTTCAGTCCACATTTAATCAATAATATATAAAAAGGTTTGCTTGTCCTTGTTCTTTAATTTATTTAGAAGTAAATTAAATAATAATAGTTAAAATAGTAAAATAAATAGTTTAATGGTTTAAATAGTTAATATAAATATTAACATTATATATATATACAGTACAGACCAAAAGTTTGGACACACCTTCTCACATTCAAAAAGAGTTTTCTTCTTGTTCTTTATGCCAAACAAGTCTCTTCTGCTTGTTGTCTGCTCTTTGCAGTGATTTCCTAGCAGATATTCTACCATAAAGGCCTGATTCACACAGTCTCCTCTTAACAGTTGTTCTAGAGATGTGTCTGCTGCTAGAACTCTGTGTGGCATTGACCTGGTCTCTGATCTGAGTTGCTGTTAACCTGCGATTTCTGAGGCTGGTGACTCGGATGAACTTATCCTCCACAGCAGAGGTGACTCTTGGTCTTCCTTTCCTGCGGCGGTCCGCATGTGAGCCAGTTTCTTTGTAGCGCTCGATGGTTTTTGTGACTGCACTTGGGGACACTTTCAAAGTTTTCCCAATTTTTCAGACTGACTGACCTTCATTTCTTAAAGTAATGGCCACTCGTTTTTCTTTACTTAACTGCTTTTTTCTTGCCATAATACAAATCCAAACTCTTTGAATGAGAAGGTGTGGCCAAATTTTTGGTCTGTACTGTATATATATAAACTTATTTGACTATTTAAACAATTAAACTATTTATTGTACTATTTTAACTATTATTGATAAATATTTAATAAATAAAATAAAATATTAAGATGGGGAATGTTTGATGTCATGTGGGCCTTATAAGATTTTTATTGAAAAAATCTAAATAAAAAGCGGGAGCTGGCACGCCTAAAAATAGATGCAGGATTATTTTTATAGTCTAAATAAAAATGCTTTATAAATTTTTACTATTTTTGTTTACTTACAATATTTGTTAATTACATTTTTTTTTTTTTCCCCCGATTTTCTCCCTAATTTAGTCGTGTCCAATTCCTCCCCGTCACTAGGGGGCTCGGCCAATCAGCTCTCTCTAGACCTCCGGCTGCGAGAGGTTACAGCACCACCCGGGATTCGAACTAGCGATCTCCAGATGATAGGGCGAGTGCTTTTACCACTGCGCCACTTGGAGGCCTTGTTAATTTAATTTAAATGAGGTTTGGGCTCGGGTGTTGAGCCGACATCGTAGTTCTCCTCTTTAATTTCCTACGTAGTTCCTATTTATGTTCTCACCTATACATTCAGAGAAACTAAAATGTACCCCTCCCCATTTTAAGACCCTCTCGGATCTGAGGCCTTTCTGAAGACCTGCAGTGTAAATTTCAAATCTTCTGCATTCTAGGTTCTAAAATTGACATTGTTAACGTTTTTAATCCATGGAATGGAAGAAATTGTGATTTTCCTTATTATAACATTTGTTGTATTTTTAATCACTCTACACACAATAATTTTCTTTTGTATTTTTATATGATGTTTAAATTTGAAATTTTATATAAAAAATAATAATAAACCAAATAAAATTATTCCATTTGTATTTTCCATTTGTAAAATAGCATAAAAATCATCGGTTGTTTATCGAGCGATTAAAAACAGGATCTCTTCCAATCCAGTGATTAAAAAAAACGGTAACAATGTCAATTTTGGAATCCGCAGAAACTCAGTTGTCCGAGCACAACGTAATAATCTTTGTATGATAAAATAACTCGTGGCATGAATCCACACGAAGCACTTCAGTTTCAAATAATCATTCAACGCTGAACACAAACAGCAAAATAGCACGATAATAATAACCAGAAATATAATAATCATCATGCTTTTTTTGCTGTTTGTGTCCAGCATTGAATAATTATTTGACCACGAATGGCTCGAATGACTAAAATAAAGCTGCTCACATCGCGCGCTTTCACTTTAAAAAAAAAAAAATGCAGTGTTTTTCTGGGGTACTGATTTTACATTTTGTTTGCTTTGCAAAGTCACCCGTATTTTTGATAGATGAATATTAAGACTGAAACAAAGTTCCTTGTATCGTTTAATATCGGCAGCAAGATGAAAAGTGCAAAGTGAAAGCGTGTACCAAAAACAGCAGTTACATTTCATTCATAAAATACTCTGATTACAAACAACAACATAGCACAATGCATGTCTGTGAATGGCTGAAATGTGGTTGTGACTAAGCCTTTTAGCAAATGTAAAATGTTCGCGTGAACCCGCGGCACACGCATGCGCTCTTTCACTTTGCTGCGTTTTGATCACAAGGCAGATGAACGCGTACGGAATTCACCCCCAGAAATACAACAAACACAAATCAAATTTATATTAGCTAAATAAGCGCTGTGTGAAACGCACGCCAAGTGAGCCGCTTTATTTCAGTCATAATATAATTTTTTTTTTTTGCTGTGTAGTGGACCGCGCAGGCCTCTTGCGGGCAAGCCTTTCTCTGAATACGCTGTTTTAACGGGGGTGGGACTAGTGAAGCGAAGGGGCTATGAAGGTGATGATGTTGTCTCGTCATCTCCGCAGCTGCGTATGCGCCAATAATTCACGTTTCATACGAATTACATAATCTGCTATTTGTTTTCCATTAGTTTATATAAAAGCAGACATTTCGCTTTCTATAAGTATATATTTTTCACTTCTGTGAGGCAAGCATACACAGAGTTTTGGTTCATTTTCTGGGGCACTCAAGTTCATCCCTGCTTGCTGTCATTATTTTACAAAATCATAACGTTTGTCATCGTTGTGAGTGCACTTAATAAATCTACTACAAATACAAAGAACACAAAATATTAGATGAAGTTATCCGCTACTATGTGCAGCTCTAAAGACGCTGCGGCTCAATAGAGAATGAACTCAGGCCTGAGGCGTCGGGCCTATAGTTATATAGCGCCACTCAGCCCTAAGAGCCAGCAAACGCACAATCCCAAATGCTGTCGCCGTGAGGTGCGGCGGTAAAAAATTTGAATATCGCTTGAGTACCATCTGTATTTACAGTACAGAGATGCAGACACTGCAATGCCTGCAAAGTTGCAGGGCTGACTAAATGGGCCACGCTTCAAAATTACCAAGCAGGGGCATCAATGGACTGGATTTACATTGATGTATTGGGCCAATTTTCCGTGTCCAGTTTAGGAAACAATGTTATAATCATCGACCAGTTCACTCAAACTTTTTCTTTTCCGGTACCAAACCAAAGGGCAGAAACACTCGTCTCTGAGTTCATCTGCAGGTTTGGTACACCACTTGAACTGCACACAGACCAAGGTCGAAATTTCGAAAGTTCATTATTCAAGAACGTTTGCGAGCTTCTGCAAATCACAAAACCAAGGATTTTATCACTCTGCCTCAAATTGGCAAGTTCTCAACTTCAATCGAACACTCCTTCAGATGAGCTGATGCTACGTGAATCAGTATCAGTAGAACTGGTATGAGCATCTCCCTCTCCTTAAATCAGTATACTGTAGCTCCTAGCATGCAGTTACTGGATTTACACCTAATAGGAGTTCCAAGGTGGCGCCAATGAGGTCAGTTGCCGTCACGACTGCTCCGACCTAATTTACTTTGTTTCCATCTTTTAAGTTAAATTTCAGTAACTTTAAACCAACAAATTCATTACCACTGAGTGCATTAAATAGATATAGATACTCTTATTTCTATTGGTTTACAATGTACTCACAATTTGACATTTTTAACTCCGGATCTAAGTTGGAGTAAGATACTGAGGGTGAACAAAGGATGCAACCCACCACGGCGGCCCAGAGGGAAACGAGTCGGTGTCAGGAACAGGCCGAGAGCTTGTGCACACCGTACACCTCTGCTTAGTACCCTGCTCTCCAACATCCAGTCACTGGAGAACAAGCTAGATGACCTCAGGGCCAGCTGGCCGAGTTCTTCTCGGTTCACCGCATGGACAGACACGGGACTTGGGGAAATGAGACGGCGTGTGCTTAATGGTAAACAACAGCAGCTGGTGCAACATGGCGAACGTTGTTCCTCTTCCACAATCCTGCACACCCAACCTGGAACTACAGTCCATCAAATGTTGTTCATTTTATCTTCCTCTGGAGTTTACATCGGTCATAAACAGTGCCATTTATATTCCACCACAAGCGGACACAGACATTGTCTTGCGGCACTCACAGCACCAGACATAACACCGTGACGAACTTCTATCACCACATCACCTGTCCCACCAGGGGCGAAAGGACACTGGATCATTGCTACACAATGGTCAAGGACCATTGCGTCGGAGGACATGGACCCGTACAAGGCTGCGTCATACAACGTCTGGAAGGCGGTGAAGGAGGCGAAGCAATGGTATGGGAGGAAACTAGATTCACTAGATTCACAGTTCCAACAGGTGACCCCTGTGGCAGGTATGGCGAACGCGGACGTCTGGCAGACGAGCTGAACACCTTCTATGCTCACTTCGAGGCTACAGCTAAAGATGCTAGCGATGCTAATGCTAGTGGCGCTAACAGCTGCAGACAGGAAGACACTGCCTGCTGTTCATCATCTCCGAGCATGATGTAGGGAGAGCCTTCAGGAGAGTAAACACCAGGAAAGCAGACGGCATCTCAAGTCGAGTCCTCAGAACCTGCACAAACCAGCTAGCACCTGTGTTCACATAGATATTCAACCTCTATAATTATACAATTATATTAAATATAATATCAAACCACTCTTGCAATGTAGGGGGTTCAGGAAGTAACCAACGCCTTGTAAGAGCTTTTTTTACCTGCAGTTACCAATATATCAAATAAGTGTTTCTCAGATCTTGTCTGGAGGCCAGTAATTCCTAGGAAAAATGTAGGAAAATGTAACGGGAGTGTGATGCTAAATATGCTTTCCATTGCTTTCTGAATATCCTCCCAAAAAGGCTTTATCACTGGGCAATCCCAGAATATGTGCCAGTGACTGGCTTCCTGAAACCCACACTGTCTCCAGCATTTAGTGTCCCCTCTCTCAATATATGCTTTCTGTGTTGGTGTAATAAAAAATCTGATAAGGCACTTCCATGTGAACTCCCGCCACATATACGAATTAGTGCATTTTGATGAGAATTCACATACACCCCGCCAGTCTTCAATTGATATTGAAAAAATACTTTCTTTTTCCCATTTTTTAAAAATATATTCTGTAGAGTGAGGTTTATATTCCCTTAATCCTTTACATAATTTAGAAATAATACCTTTATTTAAGTTACCTTGGTATGCATCTTTGAATAGTTTCATAATTGGGTCATCAAAGTCAGTTTTATTTCTGATATTTTTTTCAAAATGGTTGTGCAGCTGGAGGTATCTATAGAAATCAGATTTATTTAGATTGTATTCTTTCGTCAAACTTTCAAAATCTTTAAATCTTCCCTTTTCTGTAAGAGAGTAGAATGTTGTTATTCCTTTTGACATCCAGGATTTGAATCTGTAATCCATCTTATTAGGCTTAAATTCAGGGTCATAAGCGCACCACTGAATTATTTGTAGTTTACTATTCAGTTTATATTCTTCCTTTATTTTGTTCCAAAAAGTTAATGTTGCACCTTTTCTAGAAATTCTCCCAAGTTTTTATGTACCAATAATGCCTGAATTGGGGGGTCCTTTACTTGTGAAAGTTCAATATCTTTCCACCTAGCTTGACATATTGGGTTACATATATTAATTAGGTATTTAATTTGGGCTGCATAAAAATAATCAATAAAATGGGGTAATGCTAAACCACCTTCCTCCTTTGGGAGCTGTAATGTTTTTAACTTGATCCTAGGTTTTTTCCCTTGCCAAATAAATCTGGATATAACCTTATTTAATTCTGTCCAATGTTTTATGGGAATTTCTACTGGAAGTGCTTGGAATAGATAGAGATACCGTGGAAGGATGTTCATCCTTATTGAGTCAATCCTTTGACTAAGGCCAATAAAAGAAATGGCATTCCAAGTTTTTTATGGTTCAATGGGTCAAAATGTGCCTTTATTAATGTTGAAAATTCTTTTGTTAAGTTTATTTCTAAGTATTTTAGTGAATTCTGATCCCAGTTAAGATTAAATTTATCTCTAATATTTATTGGTGGTATAATTGAAAGTCAAAATCTGTGTTTTTTGTATGTTCACTTTATATCCTGCATAATTGCCAAATTTCTCTAGAAGGTTCATTAATTCAGGTAGTGAGTTAGTGGGGGTACTTAGATAAATCAAAATACCATCGGCATATAATGCCAATTTATGATCATATCAATTAATACATACAATATTTTCGGTCTGCCTTATCCACTGCGCTAAAGGTTCTATGTAGAGTGCAAACAGCAAAGGTGAGATCGGACATCCCTGTCTTGAGCCACGTTCCAAGACAATAGTATCTGAGAGATACCCATTTATTTTTATACAGGCAGATGGTTTACTATATAGTGTACGAATACCTTTAACAAAAATTTTGTGTCAGCCAAATTTTTCAAAAACTTTATATAGAAAGGGCCAACTTGCAGAATCGAAAGCTTTTTCAGCGTCTAAACTAATTAAAATAGTTTCGAGTTTTTCCTGATGAATATGACTCACTATATGTAGGGATCGCCTAATATTATCATGAGTTTGTCTTTGAGAAATAAACCCAGTCTGATCATTATGTATTAGTTGAGGGAGAATCTTTTCTAATCTTTTAGCAAGAATAGTGGTAAATAATTTATAATCAACATTTAGGATTGAAATTGGTCTGTATGAACTGCATTCAAGTTTGTCTTTTCCCTCTTTTGGGATAACCGAGATCACTGCTTCACTCCATGATGGAGGTATTTCACCCTCCATTAAGGTTGTGTTGCAGGCTTGAAGTAGAGTTGGTAGTAATTCACATCGGAAAGTCTTATACCATTCTGACGGAAAGCCGTCAGGGCCAGGAGACTTATTTGCCTTGAGGTTGGAGATGGCATTATTTAGCAGAGTTATCTCTGCTATAAATGTCTGATTTTGTTCCTCAGTTGCAACTGGTAGGTTAAGAGAGTTAAGGAATTGTTCTACTTGTTGACCATCCTTTAAGTGTGGCTGCGTGTACAATAATTTGTAGTCATTCTTAAATAATCCCCACATGCTTTAAAGAGTCCATCATTGTTCCTGTTCCGAAGAAACCCCATCCTGCTTCCCTCAACGACTATCGACCTGTAGCCTTCACCTCAGTAGTGATGAAGTGCTTTGAGTGGCTGGTCAGAGACTTGATCATCTCCTCACTACCTGACACACTGGATCCACTACAGTTTAGCTGTACGCCGTAATCATCTCAATTATGACAAATCACGGCTTAAACTATCTTGCATGTAATGAGTCTATCTCGTATATTAGTTTCACCTTTTAAGTTGCATTACTGAAATAAATTAACTTTTGTACAATATTAAAAAATTTTCGAGTTTCACCTGTATGGTCCGATATTGCAGAGCAGAAGTCAGACAGTTGAGAAATTCCAGATTTTTTGTACAACTTGAAAAAAGGTTTAAGAGAGGCACCTGATATTGCTTGGGAACACCTCCAAATAGTAAACAATGTCAAAAGAAGATCCATGACCTCAGTGCCCAGGAGAGGAAGTATGTTGTTGGAGATCTGGTATACACGGGGTAGCACTAAGAAAAAAGGACAACCCCGAAACTCTAGTTACCTTGGAAAGGTCCCTTTGTGATATGTGTCTGCTGTGGCCCATTACTTTATGAGGTGCCGGAGTTACAAAACAAAAGAATCATGCATCACAATTGTCTCAAGACCTAAAACTGTGGTTCCAGCAAGAGTAAGGCGTCAAAAGAGAAACATCCCGCAAAAGAACAATACCACCCATCGTGGCTCCATTATACAAGAGTCTCTACAGGAGCTAGAACTACCTGCAACCAAGTGGAGCAATAAAACCAAATCCATTTCTTCTGACTCTGAGCTCAGAGAACATGAGAAACGAGAGAAAGCGGCAGCTTGCCAATGTAGAAAAAAAAAAGAAGAGGACAAACTTATGTCAGACATAGGAGAAAAAGAAACAATCATGAGAACACAAAGGAAGAGAAATTCAAACTGTTTAAAAAAAAAAAAGTGTTATTAAATGTTTTATTTTCTTGGTTACTGTTTTGTTATTATTGCTGTTTTGTCCTGAAGGGACAAGTTGCTTTTCAGTGCCGGAGCAAGAGCATCAATCATACAAACTGTATGTATGCAAGTCATACTGTTTTTGCCATGCCACCCACGTTTTCACTGGCCAACCCATTAAAACAAAGCTTAACTGCACGCATGAGAATACAACATGTATTCACCTGTTTAATACAAATGACTGTTTAAACGTTTACTACTTTTGGAATAATCGAATTTCATAAGCCATGTTTGTGTGTTTTAATTGTTATACCAACTTGTTTATTAAAAAAAAAAATATTTACTTGAACCTACTACATTAATGGGCTAAAATGGGAGACAGTTTTGTTTAAAATTGTCAAAGAGTTGGGTTAATAATAATAAGATGAAGAATTAAACAAACGAAAACAATTTAAAACAACCATTAAAGACGATCATGTGCATCTACTGTATACTATTTTGTGCTTATTTGACCCATATTTATTTTATCTTCAGAATAAATAAATGCTTTGGGTTTTAAGAACTACATTAAAAGAACAAAGACATACCTTAGGATCTGTGGAAGGTGAGAAAGGTAAAGTGAGAAATCTCAATGGAGAATGTACGGAATATTACATGGTGCTAATTGCTCAGTGTTTTTTGGGGGGGTGTTTTGACCTGATCCAGAAAGAGAGGCTTACCTGAAGAGGCTTGTCTTTATTACACCAAAACTAGACACTGTTTATTTAGCTGAACATTACAAAACAACCAAATTTCATATAACAGTGCGTAGTCAATAAGCAATATTTAAAATAAAACAAACCAAAAAGTAAGTACTGTGTATTAACAAGTGCCCTAACTAACATAACTACAGTGTACAGTACAAATGTAGAGGATATGCACTGTTGGGGATTTGAAGTTCCTTTTACACTGTGCCCCCCATTGTTTTTCACTATAATTCTTAGAGAGTACGTTGATTAAAATGGTATGTGTGTTTAACCCCCCAACCTATGCAAAGAATACAATATTTACAAGACAAAAGACAGCCAGAGGTGTGAATGCACATCTCTGCTTTATTAAACACAGAACAAAGCGAAGACTTTTGTGGTTGCAAGATGTGCGTGTGTGTTTGTGCTTTAGGGGTGGATTCTTAAATTTAATCTGTCTGAATCTGTATAAATGCTAAATTGTAAAAATCATGTATGAAAAAAATGACACATTCCATATCTGAAAATTATATCTGATCTTGGAAGCAATATTGCGAAGCTCTACAGCCTTTATTGATGAGCCATAGTTAATGACTGGTACTCAGACACTGGAAAGTAGTAGCCATTTCAAATAGCCGCCTGGTCCATGACGGATCCATCCCTGAACCGTGCGTGGACTCTGATCATCCGTGATGATGCAGTGAACAAAGCCCTGCCTCATTAACACAATTTACAAATATGCATGGCTATTTTTCTTTGCGCAAAAGTTCTATAAAATTCTATCACTTTTAAAACAGTATATCTCTGTTTACTTTTGTATACAGACATTGACTTAGGTATTATAAATAGCTTGTCTATCACTATTTTAATTAGTTTTCAGTTTTTTTCCTGGGTTATTCAAAGGTAATTATGCCATATTATTTGGACGTGGGTATGCGTCCGTCAGGTTTATTGGTAATATATGTGCTCATGGAATGACAGCATGGGAGAGGAAATGTCAAAGATGAAATGCCTCTTAAACCAAACATGCAAGCTGGCTGGATGATACCTTTGACTTTAAAAGAAGGTTGAGAGCTTCTTTCAACACTGTAGTACCTCCTTAGTGTGACTCAGATCTAGTTTCCCACCACAGTGAAGTTAGTCTGATATTCATCTATTAGACAGACATTCAGAAACAGCTTGTTGGGGATCGCCTCCTTAAAAAAAACATACTGTTTGTGTGAAGTCACATGATTCTGCCCCAACCAGTCTGCGACATGGAAGCAACATGAAGCTGAACTCTTTCAATAAAAATAAATAAATAAATAAAAATAAATAAAAAATTATATATATATATATATATATATATATATACACACACACACACACACACACACACACACACACACACACACACTCACTCTAATGGTTTGTTCTACACAAACCATTACAGTGAGGAATAAGGGCAAAAAAAGAAAAACAAAAACTGGTGTGGTGTCACAAGGTCACATGACCAGGAAGGTATTGAAAGAAATACATTACATATGCCCTACAAATGATTTACATTGACTATGTAGTAATTAGATTATTAATAAATCAATAACAACTATATGTAATAACATGTTTATATTTTTAGAAAAATGATTGGGGAACATAGCCTGGTAATTAAGTACCACACTTTATTTGCACAGAATTTTTCAGCTGTCCCTATAACGTCAATTCTATGTCTGTCTACTGTCCGCATATTAAACTAACTTGTTATCCGGATGTAGGATTTGACATTGTCTGGATTAGTATAACCACTCTTGGTTATATGGACTTTGATCTTTGCTCTTGTGTTTGGATTTGTACTCTTATTGGATTATCACTGTGCATGACCTCAACTGTTGTTAGGCTCGGTAGAGGACGTGGTGGATCCAAGATGTTGAGAGTCGATGCCGGGTAGATATGAAGTGGTGTTTAAGAGTGCTTAGATGATCATGGCGGGGCTTTGGCTTGACGTGTCGCGAAACCTGTTTCCACAGACTTTGGATTCTTGCTCTTGTGTTTAAAGAGCACAAGACTGGTACTCAGTCTTGTGCTGAGCTCACACAAGACACAAGACTTGTGGAGCTACAAGCTGAGAATCGAAGATCACTTCAACAACTCTGATCCTCGGCGTATGTGGCAGGGCATCCAGTCCATCAGTGACTACAAACCCGCCCACTCTGCAAACATATCAACCGAAATCTCCTTCCTCAATGAGCTAAATAACGTTTATGCTCGCTTTGATCAGAGTCTTCAGGAGACAATCACTACATTGATACCGCCTGTGAACTTTCAGCCTCTCTCTCTTTCCACCGCAGAAGTCTCTGCTGCCTTCAGCAAGATAAACAATCGGAAAGCAGCTGGCCCTGATGGAATACCTGGACGTGTGCTCAGAACCTGTGCTGAACAGCTGACTGAAGTCATGACAGACATCTTTAATCTGTCCCTACGTCAATCAACAGTGCCTACTTGCTTTAAATCCACCTCCATTGTGCCTGTGCCTAAACACTCCAAACCTATGTGCCTTAATGATTACCGCCCAGTAGCACTGACACCAATACTCATGAAGTGCTTTGAGCGTCTAGTCCTAGCACATCTCAAGAGAAGCCTTCCACCCACATTGGACCCTCATCAGTTCGCCTACCGGGAGAATAGGTGCATTGAAGATGCTGTCTCCCTAACACTGCACACGGTACTTTCTCACCTGGATAATAAGACGGTGAGTTAAATAAATAAGTTAAAGACGGCTACAAGGCACAATCTTGTCCACCGTTTGGGAAATCTGACCACGCCGCCATCTTCCTCATGCCAAAATATAAACAAAGGCTTAAACAGGAACTTCCGGTTCAGAGGGAGGTCGCGCGCTGGACGGACCAATCGGTGGCCGCGCTTCAAGACGCACTTGACGCAGACTGGGACATGTTCCGAAACAGCTCCGATGACGTCAGCGTGTTTACGGAAGCGGTTGTGGGATTCATCGGGAAACTAGCGGATGATACCGTACAGAAAACGACCATCAGAACGTTTCCCAATCAGAAGCCGTGGGTGGATAAAACCATCCGCGACGCTCTGAGATCTCGCGCTGCTGCCTACAATGCGGGACTTGCTTCGGGGGACATGGACATGTACAAGGCTGCGGCATATAACGTCCGGAAGGCGGTGAAGGAGGCGAAGCAGCGCTACGGGAGGAAGCTAGAGTCACAACTCCAACAGAGTGACTCTAGGAGCCTGTGGCAGGGACTAAGAACGATAACGGACTACAAAGCTCCAACATCCGGTATGACAAACGCGGACATGACTCTGGCAGACGAGCTGAACACCTTTTATGCTCGCTTCGAGGCTGCAGCTAAAGACGCTAGCGTTGCTAATGCTAGCGCTGCTAATGGCTGCAGACAGGAAGTCATTGCCAGCACCGGAAACGCGTTCATCATCTCCGAGCATGACGTGAGGAGAGCCTTCAGGAGAGTGAACACCAGGAAAGCAGCAGGACCAGACGGCATCTCAGGTAGAGTCCTCAGAGCCTGCGCAGACCAGCTAGCACCAGTGTTCACAGAGATATTCAACCTCTCTTTATCTCAGTCGGTGATCCCCACATGCTTCAAAGAGTCCATCATTGTTCCTGTTCCGAAGAAACCACATCCTGCTTCCCTCAATGACTATCGACCTGTAGCCCTCACATCAGTGGTGATGAAGTGCTTTGAACGGCTGGTCAGAGACTTCATCATCTCATTACCAGACACACTAGATCCACTTCAGTTTGCCTACCGTTCAAACCGCTCTACAGATGACGCCATCGCTCATCTACTCCATACATCTCTCACTCATCTGGACACTAGAAGGGGGAATTATGTGAAAATGCTTTTCATCGACTACAGCTCAGCATTTAACACCATAATTCCCTCTACACTCACTACCAAGCTGGAGCACCTGGGACTCAGCTCATCCTTGTGTCAGTGGATCTCCAATTTCCTAACGGGGAGACCACAGGCAGTAAGGATGGGTGGACATGTCTCAGCCTCCATCACCCTCAGCACTGGAGCCCCACAGGGTTGTGTTCTGAGCCCTCTACTGTACTCTTTGTACACTCACGACTGCGTAGCCACTACCAACTCCACCACCATCATCAAGTTTGCTGATGACACCGTCGTGGTCGGCCTGATCACTGACAACGATGAGACGGCCTACCTGAAGGAGATTGGAAATCTGGAGAACTGGTGTCAGACGAACAACCTCCTTCTCAACGTCAGCAAGACAAAGGAGTTGATAGTGGACTTCAGCACAAAGCAGAAGAGGAACTACCAGACCCCCGTCATCAACAAGAGCCCAGTGGAGAGAGTGGACAGCTTCCGTTACCTCGGTGTACACATCACGCAGGACCTGTCTTGGTCCTGTCACATCAACACCGTGGTGAAAAAGGCCCGACAGCGTCTCTACCACCTCAGACGCCTGAGAGACTTCAGACTGCCCTCCAAGGTGCTTAGGAACTTCTACTCCTGCACCATAGAGAGCATCCTGACGGGAAACATCACGACCTGGTTCGGGAACAGCACCATGCAGGACAGACGAACTCTTCAGAGGGTGGTGCGATCAGCTGAGCGCATCATCCACACCGAGCTCCCTGACCTGCACTCGATCTACAGCAAGCGGTGCTGGACCAAGGCCAGGAAGATCATGAAGGACCTCAGTCACCCCAGCAATGGACTGTTCTCTCTGTTGAGGTCAGGAAAGCGATTCCGCTCCCTGAAGGCCAACACAGAGAGACTGAGGAGGAGCTTCTTCCCGCAGGCGATACGGTCTCTTAATCAGTACAACACACAGTACTGATCCATTTTGCACACCCACACATGCTTCTGCACTCACTCTGGACACTCTGGACATTCAGGACATTTGCTCACTTGTCCTCACTGCACACCTGCTCACTCATGGGTAGTATGCACACGTCACTTAAATATGCACACAAGCCACTTTATCATTTAACATGTCACTTTACTGTATATTTGCATATTCAATATTTTTATTTCCACTTGTGCAATTTCAATTTTTTACTTACTTACATTTTATATTTTTATATTCTTACATTTTACATTCTATATTTTATATTTTATTTAATTTTATTCTCTTAGGTCAGGGCAGTTGCCTAAGCATTTCACTGCATATCGTACTGTGTAGGATTGTGTATGTGACAAATAAAATTTGAATTTGATTTGAATTTGATAAGAACACTTACACAAGAATGTTGTTCGTGGATTTCAGCTCAGCGTTCAACACAGTCATCCCCTCCAGGCTGATCAGTAAGCTTACTGATCTCGGAATCAACACCTCTCTATGCAGCTGGATACTGGATTTTCTGACCAACAGACCACAGAATGTTAAAGCTAATAACGTTCTCTCCTCAACCATAATCCTGAACACTGGTGTGCCACAAGGCTGTGTACTGAGCCCCTTCCTGTTTTCACTGTACACACATGACTGCAGCCCTATGCATGGTTCTAATACCATAATTTTTTTTTTTTTTTTTTTTTTTTGGATTTTTCCCCGATTTTCTCCCTAATTTAGTCATGTCCAATTCCTCCCCGTCACTAGGGGGCTCCCACATTAAGTGCTACTACTACCACTCAGCCGGGAGGGCCGAAGACTATCACGTGTTTCCTCCGAACCACGTGACGCCAGCCGACCGCATCTTTTCGAACCGCTCGCTCGCGCACCGTTGGGGGCGACGTAACACACTCGGAGGACAGCGCTATCCGCTCCCTCCGTTGCGCGAGCTCACAGACGCCCCTGATTGGCTGTAGAGCCGTGATTAATGTGGGAGCACTAAGTACCTCTCATCCCTCCCCTCTGAGAGAGCTCGGCCAATCAGCTCTCTCTAGACCTCCGGCTGCGAGAGGTTACAGCACCACCCGGGATTCGAACTAGCGATCTCCGGATGATAGGGCGAGCACTTTAACCACTGCGCCACTCAGAGGCCGTGCTAATACCATAATTAAGTTTGCAGATGACACGACAGTGATTGGCCTCATCAATGACAATGATGAGACTAACTACAGGGCAGAGGTAAAGCACTTGGCCGAGTGGTGTGCTGACAACCACTTGCTCCTGAACACCAGTAAGACCAAGGAACTCATTGTGGACTTTAGAAGGAGAAGGAGTAACACACACTCCCCTGTCTACATCAACGGGACAAGGGTCGACCGTGTTACAAACTTCAAGTTCTTGGGGATACACATTTCTGAGGATTTGACTTGGTCCACTAACACCACCAGTCTTCCCAGCTTCCCAGCGTCTCTTCTTTCTGAGACTATTAAGGAAGAATCACCTTTCTAAAGACATAATGAACAATTTCTACCGTTGTGCAATAGAGAGCATACTAACCAGCTGCATTACAGTCTGGTATGGTAACTGCTCTGTCTCGGACCGTAAATCCATCCAAAGGGTGGTAAAAACTGCTCAGCGTATCACTGGTACCCCACTTCCTGGCATTGAGGAAGTCTACAAGAGGAGGTGTCTGCGTAGAGCACGAAGCATCGTGAAAGACATCTCTCACCCTGCACATGAACTGTTTTCTCTCCTTCCTTCTGGAAAAAGGTTCAGATGCCTAAAAACCAAGAGCAGCAGGCTGAGGAACAGTTTTTACCCCACAGTGGTTACCTTACTGAACACAAATTCACTGTCCCCCTTACATAGACGGTACCACCATCATTGATAACCAACATTCCTGTTTAATACCTTTGTAAATACTTCCCGTTCATTCATTTGTACAGTCTGCACATGGACTGTATACCAATATGTGTATATTCATATATGTAGATGTGTGTATAGGTATACTCTGCATTCACATCCAGCGGTTAAATTACTCATATTTATTCATATGCATATTCATACTATTGCACATAATGTAAATTCACCTATATATAGTTTCTGTATATCTTTATTCCACATATTTATAACCAGACATATCTGTAGATTTACAACTATTCTGTACATTAATTTATCCATCTATGCTCACTTTACAGTGTATATTCATGTACATATATATATATATATATTTTTTTTTTCTTTCTGTAATACAATTTATACATAGACCTTAATTCTATCATACAAGTTTCTATAGATCTGTATATATGTTTATTAGATGCTAACTGCATTTCGTTGCCTTGTGACTATGTGCAATGACAAAGTTGAATCTAATCTAATCTAATCTAAATTAAAATTCTCTCATTTGGATCAACATTGTGTAGGACCTATTCCGCTTCTGTGAAGATCAAGTCAAGTGCTTCATATTGGAAATTTAGTTACCTTGGTTGGATTTCTTTGCTTCTAACTTTATTTACCTTAGTGCCTAAATAAACTAAATTAAACTAAACTAAATGTCATATCTGAGTCTGCTTTTGAGGTCACCCAAGTCATCACAAATCTCCTGACAGTATACTCCCAGCCATGACTAAGCAAGCAGACCTGAACAAGCTTAAGCAATCCAGAAGCCCCACGACCCTGTACATGAGTACATGGAAAATTAATGAATTAATGTTTCACACTAATTTTAAAAGAAAATATAGTTGCAAGCAACGATGACGGGCTAATATCAGTTTGGGCCCTAAATATTTGTGTGTGTGTGTGTGTGTGTGTGTGTGTGTGTGTGTGTGTGTCCGTGTGTGTGTGTGTGTGAGAGGTTTAGTGTGTGTGAGAGTGAGGGACAGAGGTGTGTGAGATGTAGATGTGTCAGTCTGTGTGTGACGAGTAAATGTGCTTGTGTTTGTGTATATGGAGTGTGTGTGTGTGTTTGTGTGTATGGTGTGTGAGTCTGTGTGTGAACATTAGTGATGTGTGTTATTAATAATTTTTCAGTGTAAGTTTAAGGATGTTCCTGAATGTGATGTCACTGTCCGTGTCACTGAATATAATGAGTGTGTGTGAGTGTGTGTGTGTCGTGAGAGATGTGTGCTATAGATGCGCAGGACCCTCGTGTTTTCCTAAGGATTATTCCTTTTTTTTTAATCTAGTGTTTGACCTTAGTGATGTGTGTGTTATTAATCATTTTTTGTTGTGTAAGTTTAAGACATTAGTACGACTGAGACATTTGAGATATCAAAACTGATTTGCAATGATAAACTCACCCACACAATGTAGGTGCGCAGGAGCCTCTTGTTTTCCTAAGGATCTTTTTCCTTTTTCATGATATATTGATTTTTATTTAGTCAGGTCACATTAGTGACGTGTGCTTGTGATGTGTGTGTGTGTGTGTGTGCATGTAGGATAGTTAGTGTGTTCATATTGTGTATTTGTTGGGATGTGTACATGACCGATGTGTAGAGTGTGTGTGTGTGTGTGTGTGTGTGTGTGTGCATGTAGGATAGTTAGTGTGTTCATATTGTGTATTTGTTGGGATGTGTACATGACCGATGTGTAGAGTGTGTGTGTGTGTGCGTGTGTGTGTGTGTGTGTTTAGAATGTGTGGTCTGGTGTGTATATCGCCGCGCTTGTCCACCAGACTGAATGTTGCACAGTGCGCAATTTAAATGTTTGTATTGTTTATTTTCTATCATTTCTGCATATATTTAAATTGTAAAGATGAAGCCATAGTAAAGGAGAAGGGGAAAGACCTGACTGCAGAATACCTGCCTACTACTGCCATCTACTGGACATATTTTATTACTGCAGGAGTCAGTGCAGAAAATTTAGACCAAGGCTGATAAATATACTGTAAAAATTGTTGGGAGCTGTGTGAGTATACGTGCAAGTGTGTCTGAGCTATAAGGCAAGACACTGTAGGGGGCGCTGCGCGGGGCGTGTGCGACGCCCCGGGCCGAGCCCCACTGAGGACCTGTTGGCCGCAGATTCCAATCTGTGTGCAAATTTTGGTGAGTTTTTGAGTATGGTAAGAGGCCCGAAAGTGCCCGGATGATTGAAAGAAAAATAATAAAAAAAAAAAAAAAAAGAAAAAAAATAATAATAATCCTAACGAAAACAATAGGGCCCTGCGCACTCAGTGCTTGGGCCCTAATAAATTAAAGTTGCAAGCAACGATGACGGGCCCAAGCAACGGGCGCGGTCCCCACCCCGGGCGCACCGCACAACCTGCGTGTTATTTGAGTGTGTCAAAACCTCAAAAAAGTCATTGGCACCCGGTTGCACCGCAGAACTTGCACACAGAACGTCACACATCATACTGGGCTAATATCAGTTTGGGCCCTAAATATTTGTGTGTGTGTGTGTGTGTGTGTGTGTGTGTGTGTGTGTGTGTGTGTGTGTGTGACTAGTTAATGTGTCAGTCTGTCTCTGATGAGTAAATGTGTTTTTGCGTGTTTGTGTGTGTGTGGTGTGTGAGTCTGTGTGTTAACATTAGTGAGGTGTGTGTTAGTATGTCTAAGACATGTGACTTGTTAGTGGATGTGTGTGTTTCTGCGTGAGGGTGTGTGAGACAGAGATGTGAGTGTATGAGTGTTATAATTTGTGATGTTATAATGTGTGTTTATGTAGGTGCTCATTTGTGTATTGTACGAGTGTATTTGTTTGTGTGTGCATGCATGTGTGTGCGTGTGTGTGAGGTGTTTTTTTGTGTGTGTGTGTGTGTGTGTGTTTCTGTGTGTGTGTTTATTTAGTGTGTTAACATTAGTGATGTGTGCTTGTGTTTGTGCATGTTTGTGTGTATGGTGTGTTCAAATATTAGTGATTTGTGTGTGATTAATAATTGTTCGGTGTAAGTTTAAGACATTATCACTGCTGACCCGTTTGAGATATCAAAATGTGTGATGTGTGTGTGTGTGAGAGTGAGGGAGAGAGGTGTGTGACAGTGATGTGATGTGATGTGTGTGTGTGTGTGTGTGAGAGAGAGTCAGGGAGAGAGGTGTGTGACATGTAGATGTGTCAGTCTGTGTGTGACGAGTAAATGTGCTTGTGTGAGTTTGTGTATATGGTGTGTGTGTGTGTGTATGGTGTGTGAGTCTGTGTGTTAATATTGGTGATGTGTGTTATGAATAATTTATCGGTGTAAGTTTAAGGATGTTCCTGAATGTGATGTCACTGTCTGTGTCACTGAATATAATGAGTGTGTGTGTGTGTGTGGTGTGTAAGTCTGTGTTAACAGTAGTGTGTGTTAGTATGTTTAAGATATGTGACTTGTTAATGGGTGTGTGTGTTTCTGCGTGAGGGTGTGTGAGACAGAGATGTGAGTGTGTGAGTGTTACAATTTGTGATGTTATAATGTGTGTGCATGTGTGTGATGTATGAGTGTACTTGTTTGTGTGTGTGCATGCATGTGTGTGAGATATCTTTGTGTTTGTGTGTGTGTTTATTTAGTGTGTTAACATTAGTGATGTGTGCTTGTGTTTGTGCATGTTTGTGTGTATGGTGTCTGCATCTGTGTGTTAATATTAGTGATGTGTGTGTTATTAATAATTGTTGGGTGTAAGTTTAAGACATTATCACGGCTGACCCGTTTGAGATATCAAAATGTGTGATGTGTGTGTGAGAGTGAGGGAGAGAGGTGTGTGACAGTGATGTGATGTGAGGTCAAGTTTGAGTATGACACGCAATGGGTTTTATTTGATGCTGATGCTGGATCAGTCTTTGGCTTGTCCTGTGTGTGTGTGTGTGTGTGTGTGTGTGTGTGTGTGTGTGTGTGTGTGTGAGAGAGAGAGAGAGAGTGAGGGAGAGAGGTGTGTGACATGTAGATGTGTCAGTCTGTGTGTGACGAGTAAATGTGCTTGTGTTTGTGTGAGTTTGTGTATATGGTGTGTGTGTGTGTGTGTTTGTTTGTAGATGTTTGTGTGTATGGTGTGTGAGTCTGTGTGTGAACATTAATGATGTGTGTGATAAATAATTTATCGGTGTAAGTTTAAGGATGTTCCTGAATGTGATGTCACTGTCTGTGTCACTGAATACTGAATATAAATGAGTGTGTGTGTGTGTGTGTGTGTGTGTGTGTGTGTGTGTGTGTGTGTGTGTGTGAGAGAGTGAGGGAGAGAGGTGTGTGACATGTAGATGGGCCAGTCTGTGTGTGACGAGTAAATGTGCTTGTGTTTGTGCGTGTTCATGTATATGGAGTGTGTGTGTGTGTGTGTGTGTGTGTGTGTGTGTGTGTGTGTGTGTGTATGGTGTGTGAGTCTGGTGTTAATATTGGTGATGTGTCTTATGAATAATTTATCGGTGTAAGTTTAAGGATGTTCCTGAATGTGATGTCACATATAATGTGTGTGTGTATGTTGTACGGTGGGCAATTTAAATGTTTGTATTGTTTATTTTTTATAATTTCTGCATATGTTTAAATAGTAAACATGAAGGCATAGTAAAGGAAAAGGGGAAAGACCTGACTGCAGAATAACTGCCTACTACTGCCATCTACTGGACATATTTTATTACTGCAGGAGTCAGTGGTCACAGTTCAGACCAAGGCTGATAAATATACTGTAAAAATTGTTGGGAGCTGTATGAGCATCACAAAAACATGAAACTCAAGAAATCTACTCAGAAGCAGTTGTTCCTTCTACCTAAAATGTTTGGGCACATTAGGACTTTCCACTTGGTGGATATAAGTATCTTATATTTGCTCAAAATTATATGTTGCCATAGCAACACTATTCAACGTATCAAAAAGTCCTTTACAGTGTGACATCAGCCGTGTCTTCCAATTATTGTGCCTGATTTTGAAGCCAATTTGCTGAAAATTAGTCACAAAAGAATTTAATTTCTAAAAGTAGACACTTTCTGCTGCCAGTTGGTGGCGCTATGACTGAGACTCACGGGACCCATGTCACTGTGAGCAGGTTTCTTCTCTTAACCTACTGCTGAGGTTTGATGAACGTCACTCAATTTATACAGAAGTTATTAGCCACTTCCTGTTTCCTGTTATTCGCCGTAGGTTTAAGGGCTCGCCACGGCCGACCCGTTTAAGATATCAACCAGCCCTTCACAATATTAGATCCTCAATGTCTTGAGATTATATTAGACCCTGTTTGGTCAAAAACCTATTAATCCTGTAAGAGTAGTAGATCACATTCCAATGGGTGCGTTTTTCAAACAACGCCAAATAACTGACTTCCTGTTCAGCGGATTCCATGACATGGGGTATGCAAGTTGTTCATCTCAATGAGATCTAAATTTATACTGGGTCTCATTCATATATGTGAAAGTGGATATGAGTTATGCAGCTGAAACTTTACAAAGTTCCAGGGGGCGCTGTACAGGCCCTGTGCCACGCCCGGGCTCCAGGCTCTCAGGGCTTCCTCACAATCAGTGAGAGTCTACACCCATACAATTTGGGACCCGTAGGTCTTTCCACTCGTAAGATATGAGAAGAATAGTTGTCTTCGATTTTTTCTTGAGTTAAATCGTCACCATAGCAACACGATTCAAATTAGAAAAAAAATCCTTCATGATTTCAAATGACCCATGTCTTTTCATTATTCTGACTGATTTTGAACCAAATCAGGTGAAAGTAAAGGACAAAATATTACTGATTTCCAAAAGTGACACACTTCCTGCTGCCACTTGGTGGCGCTATGACATAGACTCATGGTTGTCATATGATGTGATCAGCTTCCTGCTCTTAACATACCTGTAAAGTTTCATGTGCCTAACTTAATGTACACAGAAGTTATTAGCCACTTCCTGTTTCATTTTATTCGCCTTAATTTTAAAGCGTCGCCACGGCCGAACCGTTCGAGGTATCAAAAAGATCTCTGCAATTTTGCATCGGCAACTTGTTTAGATCATATTTAGCTGGTTTGGTGCGAATTGTAAAAAGTTCCTAGGAGGAGTATTTCAAATTCCATTGCGTGCGTTTTGCAAACAACTCAAAATAACTCACTTCCTGTTGATTAGTCCTGATGACATGCAGCGCGAAACTTGTTCAGTTTGATGAGATCTAAATGTTCACCGAGTTTTATAAGTATACGTGCAAGTGTGTCTGAGCTATAAGGCAAGACTCTGTAGGGGGCGCTGTGCGGGGCGTGTGCGACGCCCCGGGCCGAGCCCCACTGAGGACCTGTTGGCCGCAGATTCCAATCTGTCTGCAAATTTTGGTGAGTTTTTGAGTATGTTAAGAAGCCCGAAAGTGCCCGGATGATTGAAAGAAAAATAATAAAAATAATAAAAAAAAAAAATTAAAGTTGCAAGCAACGATGACGGGCCCAAGCAACGGGCGCGGTCCCCACCCCGGGCGCACCGCACAACCTGCGTGTTATTCGAGTGTGTCAAAACCTCAAAAAAGTCATTGGCACCCGGTTGCACCGCAGAACTTGCACACAGAACGTCACACATCATACTGGGCTAATATCAGTTTGGGCCCTAAATATTTGTGTGTGTGTGTGTGTGTGTGTGTGTGTGTGTGTGTGTGTGTGTGTGTGTGACTAGTTAATGTGTCAGTCTGTCTCTGATGAGTAAATGTGTTTTTGTGTGTTTGTGTGTGTGTGGTGTGTGAATCTGTGTGTTAACATTAGTGATGTGTGTGTTAGTATGTCCAAGACATGTGACTTGTTAGTGGATGTGTGTGTTTCTGCGTGAGACAGAGATGTGAGTGTGTGAGTGTTATAATTTGTGATGTTATAATGTGTGAGTATGTAGGTGCTCATTTGTGTGATGTACGAGTGTATTTGTTTGTGTGTGCATGCATGTGTGTGCGTGTGTGTGAGATGTGTTTGTGTGTGTGTGTGTGTGTGTGTGTGTGTGTTTATTTAGTGTGTTAACATTAGTGATGTGTGCTTGTGTATGTTTGTGTGTATGGTGTGTTCAAATATTAGTGATTTGTGTGTGATTAATAATTGTTCGGTGTAAGTTTAAGACATTATCACGGCTGACCCGTTTGAGATATCAACATGTGTGTGTGAGAGTGAGGGAGAGAGGTGTGTGACAGTGATGTGATGTGATGTGATTTGTGTGTGTGTGTGTGTGTGCGTGTGTGTGTGTGCATGTGTGTGTGGGAGGTTTAGTGTGTGGGAGGTTTAGTGTGTGTGAGAGTGAGGGACAGAGGTGTGTGAGATGTAGATGTGTCAGTCTGTGTGTGACGAGTAAATGTGCTTGTGTTTGTGTATATGGTGTGTGTGTGTGTGTGTGTGTGTGTATGGTGTGTGAGTCTGTGTTAACATTAGTGATGTGTGTTATTAATAATGTTTCGGTGTAAGTTTAAGGATGTTCCTGAATGTGATGTCACTGTCCGTGTCACTGAATATGATGAGTGTGAGTGTGTGTCTGTCGTGAGAGATGTGTGCTATAGATGCGCAGGAGCCTCTTGTTTTCCTAAGGATCTTTTTCCTTTTTCATGATATATTGATTTTTATTTAGTCAGGTCACATTAGTGACGTGTGCTTGTGATGTGTGTGTGTGTGTGTGTGTGTGTGTGCATGTAGGATAGTTAGTGTGTTCATATTGTGTATTTGTCGGGATGTGTACATGACCGATGTGTAGAGTGTGTGTGTGTGTTTAGAATGTGTGGTCTGGTGTGTATATCGCCGCGCTTGTCCACCAGACTCAATGTTGTACAGTTGGCAATTTAAATGTTTGTATTGTTTATTTTTTATGATTTCTGCATATATTTAAATTGTAAACATGAAGCCATAGTAAAGGAGAAGGGGAAAGACCTGACTGCAGAATACCTGCCTACTACTGCCATCTACTGGACATATTTTATTACTGCAGGAGTCAGTACAGAAAGTTCAGGACAAGGATGATAAATATACTGTAAAAAAAATGTTGGGAGCTGTATGAGCATCACAAAAACATGAAACTCAAGAAATCTACTCAGAAGCAGTTGTTCTTTCTACATAAAATGTTTGGGCACATTAGGACTTTCCACTTGGTGGATATAAGTATCTTATGTTTGCTCCAAATGATATGTTGCCATAGCAACACTATTCAACGTATCAAAAAGTCCTTTACAGTGTGTCATCAGCCGTGTCTTCCAATTATTGTGCCTGATTTTGAAGCCAATTTGCTGAAAATTAGCCACAAAAGAATTTAATTTCTGAAAGTAGACACTTTCTGCTGCCAGTTGGTGGCGCTATGACTGAGACTCACGGGACCCATGTCACTGTGAGCAGGACTCTTCTCTTAACCTACTGCTGAGGTTTGATGAACGTCACTCAATTAAGACAGAAGTTATTAGCCACTTCCTGTTTCCTGTTATTCGCCGTGGCCCTTAAAGCTACGGGCCGTGTTTCAAATGTGTGTGTGTTTATAACACGAAATAACAACAGCAAAAGATAATAGTGACAGTCACAATAACATATTGATTCTAGGCATACTTACTAAGAATACACACACACACACACACACACACATGTAAATATATATATATATATATATATATATATATATATATATATATATATATATATCGTGACCTCGCGGGCATAATAACTTGTTACCGGAACAGATAAAATGTCCATTGTTAATATAGTTAAAGACTTCACACTTACTGTTGAATTCACGCACAAAACTTGATCCAAAGGGCGATTTGTAAACAATTAAACAGTCCATAAACAACTATTCAGCGGCAGCGTTTGTGTCAGTCCGCTTCACCAAAACTCAAATCTGTGAGGGAGGGGGAGGTCACGTGTGTCTGTGTGCGTCTCTTCGTGAGTGTGGGATGTGTGGTGTGATACCTCCATCTAGTGGCCATAGTTTAGTACTGCAGGAGTTAGTTTATGCAATTTAAAGCAATTAGTTAATAAACAAAATATTGTTGGGAGGCGTATGAGCATAACAAAATCGTGAAACTCAAGAAATTTACTCAGAACCAGTTGTACCTTCTATGTAAAATGTTTGGAGACATTAGGACTTTCCACTTGTTGGATATGAGTATCCTAGTTTTCCTTAAAATTTTACCTTGCCATAGCAACACTATTCAACGTATCAAAAAGTCCTTTACAGTGTGACATCAGCCGTGTCTTCCAATTATTGTGCCTGATTTTGAAGCCAATTTGCTGAAAATTAACCACAAAAGAATTTAATTTCTGAAAGTAGACACTTTCTGCTGCCAGTTGGTGGCGCTATGACTGAGACTCACGGGACCCATGTCACTGTGAGCAGGACTCTTCTCTTAACCTACTGCTGAGGTTTGATGAATGTCACTCAATTTATACAGAAGTTATTAGCCACTTCCTGTTTCCTGTTATTCGCCGTATTTTTAAGGGCTCGCCACGGCCGACCCGTTTAAGATATCAACCAGCCGTTCACAATATTAGATCCTCAATGTCTTGAGATTATATTAGACCCTGTTTGGTCAAAAACATATGAATCCTGTAAGAGTAGTATATCACATTCCAATGGGTGCGTTTTTCAAACAACGCAAAATAACCGACTTCCTGTTCAGCGGATTCCATGACATGGGTTATGCAAGTTGTTCACCTCAATGAGATCTAAATTTATACTGGGTCTCATTCATATATGTGAAAGTGGATATGAGTTATGCAGCTTAAACTTTACAAAGTTCCAGGGGGCGCTGTACAGGCCCTGTGGCACGCCCGGGCTCCAGGCTCTCAGGGCTTCCTCACAATCAGTGAGAGTCTACACCCATACAATTTTGGAACCGTAGGTCTTTCCACTTGTAAGATATGAGAAGAATAATTTTCTTCGATTTTTTCTTGAGTTAAATCGTCACCATAGCAACGCGATTCAAATTAGAAAAAAATCCGTCATGATTTCAAATGACCCATGTCTTTTCATTATTCTGACTGATTTTGAACCAAATCAGGTGAAAGTAAAGGACAAAATATTACTGATTTCTAAAAGTGACACACTTCCTGCTGCCACTTGGTGGCGCTATGGCATAGACTCATGATTGTCATATGATGTGATCACCTTCCTACTCTTAACATACCTGTAAAGTTTCATGTGCCTAACTTAATGTACACAGAAGTTATTAGCCACTTCCTGTTTCATTTTATTCGCCATAATTTTAAAGCGTCGCCACGGCCGAACCGTTCGAGGTATCAAAAAGATCTCTGCAATTTTGCATCGGCAACTTGTTTAGATCATATTTAGCTGGTTTGGTGCGAATTGTAAAAAGTTCCTAGGAGGAGTATTTCAAATTCCATTGGGTGCGTTTTGCAAACAACTCAAAATAACTCACTTCCTGTTGATTAGTCCTGATGACATGCAGCGCGAAACTTGTTCAGTTTGATGAGATCTAAATGTTCACCGAGTTTTATAAGTATACGTGCAAGTGTGTCTGAGCTATAAGGCAAGACTCTGTAGGGGGCGCTGTGCGGGGCGTGTGCGACGCCCCGGGCCGAGCCCCACTGAGGACCTGTTGGCCGCAGATTCCAATCTGTGTGCAAATTTTGGTGAGTTTTTAAGTATGTTAAGAGGCCCGAAAGTGCCCGGATGATTGAAAGAAAAAAAAAAAAAAAAAAAATAATAAAAAAAAAAATAATCCTAACGAAAACAATAGGGCCCTGCGCACTCAGTGCTTGGGCCCTAAAAATAAAAAAAAATAATAATTAAAGTTGCAAGCAACGATGACGGGCCCAAGCAACGGGCGCGGTCCAACCCCGGGCGCACCGCACAACCTGCGTGTTATTCGAGTGTGTCAAAACCTCGAAAAAGTCATTGGCACCCGGTTGCACCGCGGAACTTGCACACCGAACGTCACACATCATACTGGGCTAATATCAGTTTGGGCCCTAAATATGTGTGTGTGTGTGTGTGTGTGTGTGTGTGTGTGTGTGTGTGTGTGTGTGTGACTAGTTAATGTGTCAGTCTGTCTCTGATGAGTAAATGTGTTTTTGCGTGTTTGTGTGTGTGTGGTGTGTGAGTCTGTGTGTTAACATTAGTGATGTGTGTGTTAGTATGTCTAAGACATGTGACTTGTTAGTGGATGTGTGTGTTTCTGCGTGAGGGTGTGTGAGACAGAGATGTGAGTGTGTGAGTGTTATAATTTGTGATGTTATAATGTGTGTTTATGTAGGTGCTCATTTGTGTATTGTACGAGTGTATTTGTTTGTGTGTGCATGCATGTGTGTGCGTGTGTGTGAGAGGTGTTTTTGTGTGTGTGTGTGAGTCTGTGTGTTAATATTGGTGATGTGTGTTATGAATAATTTATCGGTGTAAGTTTAAGGATGTTCCTGAATGTGATGTCACTGTCTGTGTCACTGAATATAATGAGTGTGTGTGTGTGGTGTGTAAGTCTGTGTTAACAGTAGTGTGTGTTAGTATGTTTAAGATATGTGACTTGTTAATGGGTGTGTGTGTTTCTGCGTGAGGGTGTGTGAGACAGAGATGTGAGTGTGTGAGTGTTACAATTTGTGATGTTATAATGTGTGTGCATGTGTGTGATGTATGAGTGTACTTGTTTGTGTGTGTGCATGCATGTGTGTGAGATATCTTTGTGTTTGTGTGTGTGTTTATTTAGTGTGTTAACATTAGAGATGTGTGCTTGTGTTTGTGCATGTTTGTGTGTATGGTGTCTGCATCTGTGTGTTAATATTAGTGATGTGTGTGTTATTAATAATTGTTGGGTGTAAGTTTAAGACATTATCACGGCTGACCCGTTTGAGATATCAAAATGTGTGATGTGTGTGTGAGAGTGAGGGAGAGAGGTGTGTGACAGTGATGTGATGTGAGGTCAAGTTTGAGTATGACACGCAATGGGATTTATTTGAGGCTGATGCTGGATCAGTCTTTGGCTTGTCCTGTGTGTGTGTGTGTGTGTGTGTGTGTGTGTGTGTGTGTGTGTGAGAGAGAGAGAGAGTGAGGGAGAGAGGTGTGTGACATGTAGATGTGTCAGTCTGTGTGTGACGAGTAAATGTGCTTGTGTGAGTTTGTGTTTATGGTGTGTGTGTGTGTGTTTGTTTGTAGATGTTTTTGTGTATGGTGTGTGAGTCTGTGTGTGAACATTAGTGATGTGTGTGATAAATAATTTATCGGTGTAAGTTTAAGGATGTTCCTGAATGTGATGTCACTGTCTGTGTCACTGAATATAATGAGTGTGTGTGTGTGTGTGTGTGTGTGTGTGTGTGTGTGAGAGTGAGGGAGAGAGGTGTGTGACATGTAGATGTGTCAGTATGTGTGTGACGAGTAAATGTGCTTGTGTTTGTGCGAGTTTGTGTATATGGTGTGTGTGTGTGTGTGTGTGTGTGTGTGTGTGTGTGTGTGTATGGTGTGTGAGTCTGTGTGTTAATATTGGTGATGTGTGTTATAAATAAATTATCGGTGTAAGGTTAAGGATGTTCCTGAATGTGATGTCACATATAATGTGTGTGTGTGTGTGTGTGTATGTTGTACAGTGGGCAATTTAAATGTTTCTATTGTATATTTTTGATCATTTCTGCATATGTTTAAATTGTAAACATGAAGCCATAGTAAAGGAGAAGGGGAAAGACCTGACTGCAGAATACCTGCCTATTACTGCCATCTACTGGACATATTTTATTACTGCAGGACTGAGTGGAGACAGTTCAGGCCAAAGCTGATAAATATACTGTAAAAATTGTTGGGAGCTGTGTGAGCATCACAAAAACATGAAACTCAAGAAATCTACTCAGAAGCAGTTGTTCTTTCTACCTAAAATGTTTGGGCACATTATGATTTTCCACTTGGTGGATATAAGTATCTTATATTTGCTCAAAATGATATGTTGCCATAGCAATACTATTCAACGTATCAAAAAGTCCTTTACAGTGTCACATCAGCCGTGTCTTCCAATTATTGTGCCTGATTTTGAAGCCAATTTGCTGAAAATTAGCCACAAAAGAATTTAATTTCTGAAAGTAGACACTTTCTGCTGCCAGTTGGTGGCGCTATGACTGAGACTCACGGGACCCATGTCACTGTGAGCAGGACTCTTCTCTTAACCTACTGCTGAGGTTTGATGAATGTCACTCAATTTATACAGAAGTTATTAGCCACTTCCTGTTTCCTGTTATTCGCCGTAGGTTTAAGGGCTCGCCACGGCCGACCCGTTTGAGATATCAACCAGCCCTTCACAATATTAGATCCTCAATGTCTTGAGATTATATTAGACCCTGTTTGGTCAAAAACCTATGAATCCTGTAAGAGTAGTATATCACATTCCAATGGGTGCGTTTTTCAATCAACGCCAAATAACTGACTTCCTGTTCAGCGGATTCCAGTATGGGATATGCAAGTTGTTCATCTCAATGAGATCTAAATTTCTACTGGGTCTCATGCATATATGTGAAAGTGGATATGAATTATGCAGCTAAATTTTTTACAAAGTTCCAGGGGGCGCTGTCCAGGCCCTGAGCCACGCCCGGTCTCCAGGCTCTCAGGCCTTACTCATAATCAGTTTCAGTGTATAGCCGTAAAAGTTTGGAACCGTAGGTCTTTCCACTCGTACGATATGAGAAGATTTATTTTTTTGCACTTCATTTTAGGTTTTTTCTCTAGATAAATCGTCGCCATAACAAGACGATTCAAATTATAAAAAAATCCTTCATGGTCTCAAATCATCCATGTCTTTTCATTATTCTGACTGATTTTGAACCAAATCAGGTGAAAGTAAAGGCCAAAATATTAGTGATTTCCAAAAGTGACACACTTCCTGCTGCCAGTTGGTGGCGCTATGACATAGACTCATGATTGTCATTTGATGTGATCATCTTCCTACTCTTAACACACCTGTAAAGTTTCATATGCATAACGTAATGTACACAGAAGTTATTAGCCACTTCCTGTTTCATTTTATTCGCCATAATTTTAAAGCGTCGCCACGGCCGAACCGTTCGAGGTATCAAAAAGATCTCTGCAATTTTGCATCGGCAACTTGTTTAGATCATATTTGCCTGGTTTGGTGGAAATTCTGTAAATTTCCTAGGAGGAGTATTTCAAATTCCATTGGGTGCGTTTTGCAAAGACCTCAAAATAACTCACTTCCTGTTGATTAGCCCTGATGACATGCATTGCAAAACTTGTTCAGCTTGATGAGATCTAAATGTACACAGAGTTTTCTGAGTGTGCGTGCAAGTGTCTCTGAGCTATGAGGCACGATTTTCTAGGGGGCGCTGTGACGGGCGTGTGCGACTCCCCGGGCCGAGCCCCACTGAGGACCTGATGGCCGCGGATTCCAATCTGGATGCAAATTTTGATGAGTTTTTGAGTATGTTAAGGACCCCAAAAGTACCAAAAGTGTGGAAAAAAAAAAAAAAAAAAAAAAAAAAAAAAATTATAATCCTAACGAAAACAATAGGGCCCTGCGCACTCAGTGCTTGGGCCCTAATTAAAGTTGCAAGCAACGATGACGGGCCCAAGCAACGGGCGCGGTCCCCACCCCGGGCGCACCGCACAACCTGCGTGTTATTCGAGTGTGTCAAAACCTCAAAAAAGTCATTGGCACCCGGTTGCACCGCAGAACTTGCACACAGAACGTCACACATCATACTGGGCTAATATCAGTTTGGGCCCTAAATATTTGTGTGTGTGTGTGTGTGTGTGACTAGTTAATGTGTCAGTCTGTCTCTGATGAGTAAATGTGTTTTTGTGTGTTTGTGTGTGTGTGGTGTGTGAATCTGTGTGTTAACATTAGTGATGTGTGTGTTAGTATGTCCAAGACATGTGACTTGTTAGTGGATGTGTGTGTTTCTGCGTGAGACAGAGATGTGAGTGTGTGAGTGTTATAATTTGTGATGTTATAATGTGTGAGTATGTAGGTGCTCATTTGTGTGATGTACGAGTGTATTTGTTTGTGTGTGCATGCATGTGTGTGCGTGTGTGTGAGATGTGTTTGTGTGTGTGTGTGTGTGTGTGTGTGTGTGTTTATTTAGTGTGTTAACATTAGTGATGTGTGCTTGTGTATGTTTGTGTGTATGGTGTGTTCAAATATTAGTGATTTGTGTGTGATTAATAATTGTTCGGTGTAAGTTTAAGACATTATCACGGCTGACCCGTTTGAGATATCAACATGTGTGATGTGTGTGTGAGAGTGAGGGAGAGAGGTGTGTGACAGTGATGTGATGTGATGTGATTTGTGTGTGTGTGTGTGTGTGTGTGTGTGTGCGTGTGTGTGTGTGCATGTGTGTGTGGGAGGTTTAGTGTGTGGGAGGTTTAGTGTGTGTGAGTGTGAGGGACAGAGGTGTGTGAGATGTAGATGTGTCAGTCTGTGTGTGACGAGTAAATGTGCTTGTGTTTGTGTATATGGAGTGTGTGTGTGTGTGTGTGTGTGTGTGTGTGTGTGTGTGTGTGTGTGGTTGTTTGTGTGTATGGTGTGTGAGTCTGTGTTAACATTAGTGATGTGTGTTATTAATAATGTTTCGGTGTAAGTTTAAGGATGTTCCTGAATGTGATGTCACTGTCCGTGTCACTGAATATGATGAGTGTGAGTGTGTGTCTGTCGTGAGAGATGTGTGCTATAGATGCGCAGGAGCCTCTTGTTTTCCTAAGGATCTTTTTCCTTTTTCATGATGATATATTGATTTTTATTTAGTCAGGTCACATTAGTGACGTGTGCTTGTGATGTGTGTGTGTGTGTGTGTGTGTGTGTGCATGTAGGATAGTTAGTGTGTTCATATTGTGTATTTGTCGGGATGTGTACATGACCGATGTGTAGAGTGTGTGTGTGTGTTTAGAATGTGTGGTCTGGTGTGTATATCGCCGCGCTTGTCCACCAGACTCAATGTTGTACAGTTGGCAATTTAAATGTTTGTATTGTTTATTTTTTATGATTTCTGCATATATTTAAATTGTAAACATGAAGCCATAGTAAAGGAGAAGGGGAAAGACCTGACTGCAGAATACCTGCCTACTACTGCCATCTACTGGACATATTTTATTACTGCAGGAGTCAGTACAGAAAGTTCAGGACAAGGATGATAAATATACTGTAAAAAAAAATGTTGGGAGCTGTATGAGCATCACAAAAACATGAAACTCAAGAAATCTACTCAGAAGCAGTTGTTCTTTCTACATAAAATGTTTGGGCACATTAGGACTTTCCACTTGGTGGATATAAGTATCTTATGTTTGCTCCAAATGATATGTTGCCATAGCAACACTATTCAACGTATCAAAAAGTCCTTTACAGTGTGACATCAGCTGTGTCTTCCAATTATTGTGCCTGATTTTGAAGCCAATTTGCTGAAAATTAGCCACAAAAGAATTTAATTTCTGAAAGTAGACACTTTCTGCTGCCAGTTGGTGGCGCTATGACTGAGACTCACGGGACCCATGTCACTGTGAGCAGGACTCTTCTCTTAACCTACTGCTGAGGTTTGATGAACGTCACTCAATTAAGACAGAAGTTATTAGCCACTTCCTGTTTCCTGTTATTCGCCGTGGCCCTTAAAGCTACGGGCCGTGTTTCAAATGTGTGTGTGTTTATAACACGAAATAACAACAGCAAAAGATAATAGTGACAGTCACAATAACATATTGATTCTAGGGATACTTACTAAGAATACACACACACACACACACACATGTAAATATATATATATATATATATATCGCGACCTCGCGGGCATAATAACTTGTTACCGGAACAGATAAAATGTCCATTGTTAATATAGTTAAAGACTTCACACTTACTGTTGAATTCACGCACAAAACTTGATCCAAAGGGCGATTTGTAAACAATTAAACAGTCCATAAACAACTATTCAGCGGCAGCGTTTGTGTCAGTCCGCTTCACCAAAACTCAAATCTGTGAGGGAGGGGGAGGTCACGTGTGTCTGTGTCTCTTCGTGAGTGTGGGATGTGTGGTGTGATACCTTCATCTAGTGGCCATAGTTTAGTACTGCAGGAGTTAGTTTATGCAATTTAAAGCAATTAGTTAATAAACAAAATATTGTTGGGAGGCGTATGAGCATAACAAAATCGTGAAACTCAAGAAATTTACTCAGAACCAGTTGTACCTTCTATGTAAAATGTTTGGGCACATTAGGACTTTCCACTTGGTGGATATAAGTATCTTATATTTGCTCAAAATTATATGTTGCCATATCAACACTATTCAACGTATCAAAAAGTCCTTTACAGTGTGACATCAGCCGTGTCTTCCAATTATTGTGCCTGATTTTGAAGCCAATTTGCTGAAAATTAGTCACAAAAGAATTTAATTTCTAAAAGTAGACACTTTCTGCTGCCAGTTGGTGGCGCTATGACTGAGACTCACGGGACCCATGTCACTGTGAGCAGGTTTCTTCTCTTAACCTACTGCTGAGGTTTGATGAACGTCACTCAATTTATACAGAAGTTATTAGCCACTTCCTGTTTCCTGTTATTCGCCGTAGGTTTAAGGGCTCGCCACGGCCGACCCGTTTAAGATATCAACCAGCCCTTCACAATATTACATCCTCAATGTCTTGAGATGGTATTAGACCCTGTTTGGTCAAAAACCTATTAATCCTGTAAGAGTAGTAGATCACATTCCAATGGGTGCGTTTTTCAAACAACGCCAAATAACTGACTTCCTGTTCAGCGGATTCCATGACATGGGGTATGCAAGTTGTTCATCTCAATGAGATCTAAATTTATACTGGGTCTCATTCATATATGTGAAAGTGGATATGAGTTATGCAGCTGAAACTTTACAAAGTTCCAGGGGGCGCTGTACAGGCCCTGTGCCACGCCCGGGCTCCAGGCTCTCAGGGCTTCCTCACAATCAGTGAGAGTCTACACCCATACACTTTGGGACCCGTAGGTCTTTCCACTCGTAAGATATGAAAAAAATAGTTGTCTTCGATTTTTTCTTGAGTTAAATCGTCACCATAGCAACACGATTCAAATTAGAAAAAAAATCCTCCATGATTTCAAATGACCCATGTCTTTTCATTATTCTGACTGATTTTGAACCAAATCAGGTGAAAGTAAAGGACAAAATATTACTGATTTCCAAAAGTGACACACTTCCTGCTGCCACTTGGTGGCGCTATGACATAGACTCATGATTGTCATATCATGTGATCAGCTTCCTACTCTTAACATACCTGTAAAGTTTCATGTGCATAACTTAATGTACACAGAAGTTATTAGCCACTTCCTGTTTCATTTTATTCGCCATAATTTTAAAGCGTCGCCACGGCCGAACCGTTCGAGGTATCAAAAAGATCTCTGCAATTTTGCATCGGCAACTTTAGATCATATTTAGCTGGTTTGGTGCGAATTGTAAAAATTTCCTAGGAGGAGTTTATCACATTCCATTGGGTGCGTTTTGCAAACAACTCAAAATAACTCACTTCCTGTTGATTAGACCTGATGACATGCAGCGCGAAACTTGTTCAGTTTGATGAGATCTAAATGTTCACCGAGTTTTATAAGTATACGTGCAAGTGTGTCTGAGCTATAAGGCAAGACACTGTAGGGGGCGCTGTGCGGGGCGTGTGCGACGCCCCGGGCCGAGCCCCACTGAGGACCTGTTGGCCGCAGATTCCAATCTGTGTGCAAATTTTGGGGAGTTTTTGAGTATGTTAAGAGGCCCGAAAGTGCCCGGATGATTGAAAGAAAAATAATAAAAATTAAAGTTGCAAGCAACGATGACGGGCCCAAGCAACGGGCGCGGTCCCCACCCCGGGCGCACCGCACAACCTGCGTGTTATTCGAGTGTGTCAAAACCTCGAAAAAGTCATTGGCACCCGGTTGCACCGCGGAACTTGCACACCGAACGTCACACATCATACTGGGCTAATATCAGTTTGGGCCCTAAATATGTGTGTGTGTGTGTGTGTGTGTGTGTGTGTGTGTGTGACTAGTTAATGTGTCAGTCTGTCTCTGATGAGTAAATGTGTTTTTGCGTGTTTGTGTGTGTGTGGTGTGTGAGTCTGTGTGTTAACATTAGTGATGTGTGTGTTAGTATGTCTAAGACATGTGACTTGTTAGTGGATGTGTGTGTTTCTGCGTGAGGGTGTGTGAGACAGAGATGTGAGTGTGTGAGTGTTATAATTTGTGATGTTATAATGTGTGAGTATGTAGGTGCTCATTTGTGTATTGTACGAGTGTATTTGTTTGTGTGTGCATGCATGTGTGTGCGTGTGTGTGAGAGGTGTTTTTTTGTGTGTGTGTGTGTGTGTGTGTGTGTTTCTGTGTGTGTGTTTATTTAGTGTGTTAACATTAGTGATGTGTGCTTGTGTTTGTGCATGTTTGTGTGTATGGTGTGTTCAAATATTAGTGATTTGTGTGTGATTAATAATTGTTGGGTGTAAGTTTAAGACATTATCACGGCTGACCCGTTTGAGATATCAAAATGTGTGATGTGTGTGTGAGAGTGAGGGAGAGAGGTGTGTGACAGTGATGTGATGTGATGTGTGTGTGTGTGTGTGTGTGTGTGTGTGTGTGTGTGTGAGAGAGAGAGTCAGGGAGAGAGGTGTGTGACATGTAGATGTGTCAGTCTGTGTGTGACGAGTAAATGTGCTTGTGTGAGTTTGTGTATATGGTGTGTGTGTGTGTGTGTGTGTGTGTGTGTGTGTGTGTGTGTGTGTGTGTGTGTGTGTGTGTGTATGGTGTGTGAGTCTGTGTGTTAATATTGGTGATGTGTGTTATGAATAATTTATCGGTGTAAGTTTAAGGATGTTCCTGAATGTGATGTCACTGTCTGTGTCACTGAATATAATGAGTGTGTGTGTGTGGTGTGTAAGTCTGTGTTAACAGTAGTGTGTGTTAGTATGTTTAAGATATGTGACTTGTTAATGGGTGTGTGTGTTTCTGCGTGAGGGTGTGTGAGACAGAGATGTGAGTGTGTGAGTGTTACAATTTGTGATGTTATAATGTGTGTGCATGTGTGTGATGTACGAGTGTACTTGTTTGTGTGTGTGCATGCATGTGTGTGAGATATCTTTGTGTTTGTGTGTGTGTTTATTTAGTGTGTTAACATTAGTGATGTGTGCTTGTGTTTGTGCATGTTTGTGTGTATGGTGTCTGCATCTGTGTGTTAATATTAGTGATGTGTGTGTTATTAATAATTGTTGGGTGTAAGTTTAAGACATTATCACGGCTGACCCGTTTGAGATATCAAAATGTGTGATGTGTGTGTGAGAGTGAGGGAGAGAGGTGTGTGACAGTGATGTGATGTGAGGTCAAGTTTGAGTATGACACGCAATGGGTTTTATTTGATGCTGATGCTGGATCAGTCTTTGGCTTGTCCTGTGTGTGTGTGTGTGTGTGTGTGTGTGTGTGTGTGTGTGTGTGTGTGTGTGTGAGAGAGAGAGAGAGAGAGTGAGGGAGAGAGGTGTGTGACATGTAGATGTGTCAGTCTGTGTGTGACGAGTAAATGTGCTTGTGTGAGTTTGTGTATATGGTGTGTGTGTGTGTGTTTGTTTGTAGATGTTTGTGTGTATGGTGTGTGAGTCTGTGTGTGAACATTAGTGATGTGTGTGATAAATAATTTATCGGTGTAAGTTTAAGGATGTTCCTGAATGTGATGTCACATATAATGTGTGTGTGTATGTTGTACAGTGGGCAATTTAAATGTTTGTATTGTTTATTTTTTATAATTTCTGCATATGTTGAAATTGTAAACATGAAGCCATAGTAAAGGAAAAGGGGAAAGACCTGACTGCAGAATAACTGCCTACTACTGCCATCTACTGGACATATTTTATTACTGCAGGAGTCAGTGGACACAGTTCAGACCAAGGCTGATAAATATACTGTAAAAATTGTTGGGAGCTGTATGAGCATCACAAAAACATGAAACTCAAGAAATCTACTCAGAAGCAGTTGTTCCTTCTACCTAAAATGTTTGGGCACATTAGGACTTTCCACTTGGTGGATATAAGTATCTTATATTTGCTCAAAATTATATGTTGCCATATCAACACTATTCAACGTATCAAAAAGTCCTTTACAGTGTGACATCAGCCGTGTCTTCCAATTATTGTGGCTGATTTTGAAGCCAATTTGCTGAAAATTAGTCACAAAAGAATTTAATTTCTGAAAGTAGACACTTTCTGCTGCCAGTTGGTGGCGCTATGACTGAGACTCACGGGACCCACGTCACTGTGAGCAGGTTTCTTCTCTTAACCTACTGCTGAGGTTTGATGAACGTCACTCAATTTATACAGAAGTTATTAGCCACTTCCTGTTTCCTGTTATTCGCCGTGGCCCTTAAAGCTACGGGCCGTGTTTCAAATGTGTGTGTGTTTATAACACGAAATAACAACAGCAAAAGATAATAGTGACAGTCACAATAACATATTGATTCTAGGCATACATACTAAGAATACACACACACACACACACACACACACACACACACATGTAAATATATATATATATATATCGCGACCTCGCGGGCATAATAACTTGTTACCGGAACAGATAAAATGTCCATTGTTAATATAGTTACAGACTTCACACTTACTGTTGAATTCACGCACAAAACTTGATCCAAAGGGCGATTTGTAAACAATTAAACAGTCCATAAACAACTATTCAGCGGCAGCGTTTGTGTCAGTCCGCTTCACCAAAACTCAAATCTGTGAGGGAGGGGGAGGTCACGTGTGTCTGTGTCTCTTCGTGAGTGTGGGATGTGTGGTGTGATACCTCCATCTAGTGGCCATAGTTTAGTACTGCAGGAGTGAGTTTATGCAATTTAAAGCAATTAGTTAATAAACAAAATATTGTTGGGAGGCGTATGAGCATAACAAAATCGTGAAACTCAAGAAATTTACTCAGAACCAGTTGTACCTTCTATGTAAAATGTTTGGAGACATTAGGACTTTCCACTTGTTGGATATGAGTATCCTAGTTTTCCTTAAAATTTTACCTTGCCATAGCAACACTATTCAACGTATCAAAAAGTCCTTTACAGTGTGACATCAGCCGTGTCTTCCAAATATTGTGCCTGATTTTGAAGCCAATTTGCTGAAAATTAGCCACAAAAGAATTTAATTTCTGAAAGTAGACACTTTCTGCTGCCAGTTGGTGGCGCTATGACTGAGACTCACGGGACCCATGTCACTGTGAGCAGGACTCTTCTCTTAACCTACTGCTGAGGTTTGATGAATGTCACTCAATTTATACAGAAGTTATTAGCCACTTCCTGTTTCCTGTTATTCGCCGTATTTTTAAGGGCTCGCCACGGCCGACCCGTTTAAGATATCAACCAGCCCTTCACAATATTAGATCCTCAATGTCTTGAGATTATATTAGACCCTGTTTGGTCAAAAACATATGAATCCTGTAAGAGTAGTATATCACATTCCAATGGGTGCGTTTTTCAAACAACGCAAAATAACCGACTTCCTGTTCAGCGGATTCCATGACATGGGGTATGCAAGTTGTTCACCTCAATGAGATCTAAATTTATACTTGGTCTCATTCATATATGTGAAAGTGGATATGAGTTATGCAGCTTAAACTTTACAAAGTTCCAGGGGGCGCTGTACAGGCCCTGTGGCACGCCCGGGCTCCAGGCTCTCAGAGCTTCCTCACAATCAGTGAGAGTCTACACCCATACAATTTTGGAGCCGTAGGTCTTTCCACTCGTAAGATATGAGAAGAATAATTTTCTTCGATTTTTTCTTGAGTTAAATCGTCACCATAGCAACGCGATTCAAATTAGAAAAAAATCCTTCATGATTTCAAATGACCCATGTCTTTTCATTATTCTGACTGATTTTGAACCAAATCAGGTGAAAGTAAAGGACAAAATATTAATGATTTCCAAAAGTGACACACTTCCTGCTGCCACTTGGTGGCGCTATGACATAGACTCATGATTGTCATATGATGTGATCAGCTTCCTACTCTTAACATACCTTTAAAGTTTCATGTGCATAACTTAATGTACACAGAAGTTATTAGCCACTTCCTGTTTCATTTTATTCGCCATAATTTTAAAGCGTCGCCACGGCCGAACCGTTCGAAGTATCAATAAGATCTCTGCAATTTTGCATCGGGACCTTGTTTAGATCATATTTAGCTGGTTTGGTGCGAATTGTAAAAATTTCCTAGGAGGAGTTTATCACATTCCATTGGGTGCGTTTTGCAAACAACTCAAAATAACTCACTTCCTGTTGATTAAACCTGATGACATGCAGCGCGAAACTTGTTCAGTTTGATGAGATCTAAATGTTCACCGAGTTTTATAAGTATACGTGCAAGTGTGTCTGAGCTATAAGGCAAGACTCTGTAGGGGGCGCTGTGCGGGGCGTGTGCGACGCCCCGGGCCGAGCCCCACTGAGGACCTGTTGGCCGCAGATTCCAGTCTGTGTGCAAATTTTGGTGAGTTTTTGAGTATGTTAAGAGGGCCGAAAGTGCCCGGATGATTGAAAGAAAAATAATAAAAATTAAAGTTGCAAGCAACGATGACGGGCCCAAGCAACGGGCGCGGTCCCCACCCCGGGCGCACCGCACAACCTGCGTGTTATTCGAGTGTGTCAAAACCTCAAAAAAGTCATTGGCACCCGGTTGCACCGCAGAACTTGCACACAGAACGTCACACATCATACTGGGCTAATATCAGTTTGGGCCCTAAATATTTGTGTGTGTGTGTGTGTGTGTGTGTGTGTGTGTGTGTGTGTGTGTGTGACTAGTTAATGTGTCAGTCTGTCTCTGATGAGTAAATGTGTTTTTGTGTGTTTGTGTGTGTGTGGTGTGTGAATCTGTGTGTTAACATTAGTGATGTGTGTGTTAGTATGTCCAAGACATGTGACTTGTTAGTGGATGTGTGTGTTTCTGCGTGAGACAGAGATGTGAGTGTGTGAGTGTTATAATTTGTGATGTTATAATGTGTGAGTATGTAGGTGCTCATTTGTGTGATGTACGAGTGTATTTGTTTGTGTGTGCATGCATGTGTGTGCGTGTGTGTGAGATGTGTTTGTGGGTGTGTGTGTGTGTGTGTGTGTGTGTGTGTGTTTATTTAGTGTGTTAACATTAGTGATGTGTGCTTGTGTATGTTTGTGTGTATGGTGTGTTCAAATATTAGTGATTTGTGTGTGATTAATAATTGTTCGGTGTAAGTTTAAGACATTATCACGGCTGACCCGTTTGAGATATCAACATGTGTGATGTGTGTGTGAGAGTGAGGGAGAGAGGTGTGTGACAGTGATGTGATGTGATGTGATTTGTGTGTGTGTGTGTGTGTGTGTGTGTGTGCGTGTGTGTGTGTGCATGTGTGTGTGGGAGGTTTAGTGTGTGGGAGGTTTAGTGTGTGTGAGAGTGAGGGACAGAGGTGTGTGAGATGTAGATGTGTCAGTCTGTGTGTGACGAGTAAATGTGCTTGTGTTTGTGTATATGGAGTGTGTGTGTGTGTGTGTGTGTGTGTGTGTGTGTGTGTGTGTGTGGTTGTTTGTGTGTATGGTGTGTGAGTCTGTGTTAACATTAGTGATGTGTGTTATTAATAATGTTTCAGTGTAAGTTTAAGGATGTTCCTGAATGTGATGTCACTGTCCGTGTCACTGAATATAATGAGTGAGTGTGTGTCTGTCGTGAGTGTGTGTGTGTCGTGAGAGATGTGTGCTATAGATGTGCAGGACCCTCTTGTTTTCCTAAGGATCATTCTTTTCTTTTCTTTTTTAATGTAGTGTGTTGACATTAGTGATGTGTGTGTTATTAATCATTTTTCGTTGTGTAAGTTTAAGACATTAGTACGGCTGAGACATTTGAGATATCAAAACTGATTTGCAATTAAAAACTCACCCACACACTATAGGTGCGCAGGAGCCACTTGTTTAAGGATCTTTTTCCTTTTTCATGATATATTGATTTTTATTTAGTCAGGTACCATTAGTGACGTGTGCTTGTGATGTGTGTGTGTGCATGTAGGATAGTTAGTGTGTTCATATTGTGTATTTGTCGGGATGTGTACATGACCCATGTGTAGAATGTGTGGTCTGGTGTGTATATCGCCGCGCTTGTCCACCAGACTGAATGTTGCACAGTGGGCAATTTAAATGTTTGTATTGTTTATTTTTTATGATTTCTGCATATGTTTAAATAATAAACATGAAGCCATAGTAAATGAGAAGGGGAAAGACCTGACTGCAGAATACCTGCCTACTACTGCCATCTACTGGACATATTTTATTACTGCAGGAGTCAGTACAGAAAATTCAGACCAAGGCTGATAAATATACTGTAAAAATTGTTGGGAGCTGTGTGAGCATCACAAAAACATGAAACTCAAGAAATCTACTCAGAAGCAGTTGTTCTTTCTACATAAAATGTTTGGGCACATTAGGACTTTCCACTTGGTGGATATAAGTATCTTATGTTTGCTCCAAATGATATGTTGCCATATCAACACTATTCAACGTATCAAAAAATCCTTTACAGTGTGACATCAGCCGTGTCTTCCAATTATTGTGCCTGATGTTGAAGCCAATTTGCTGAAAATTAGTCACAAAAGAATTTAATTTCTAAAAGTAGACACTTTCTGCTGCCAGTTGGTGGCGCTATGACTGAGACTCACGGGACCCATGTCACTGTGAGCAGGTTTCTTCTCTTAACCTACTGCTGAGGTTTGATGAACGTCACTCAATTTATACAGAAGTTATTAGCCACTTCCTGTTTCCTGTTATTCGCCGTAGGTTTAAGGGCTCGCCACGGCCGACCCGTTTAAGATATCAACCAGCCCTTCACAATATTAGATCCTCAATCTCTTGAGATTATATTAGACCCTGTTTGGTCAAAAACCTATTAATCCTGTAAGAGTAGTAGATCACATTCCAATGGGTGCGTTTTTCAAACAACGCCAAATAACTGACTTCCTGTTCAGCGGATTCCATGACATGGGGTATGCAAGTTGTTCATCTCAATGAGATCTAAATTTATACTGGGTCTCATTCATATATGTGAAAGTGGATATGAGTTATGCAGCTGAAACTTTACAAAGTTCCAGGGGGCGCTGTACAGGCCCTGTGGCACGCCCGGGCTCCAGGCTCTCAGGGATTCCTCACAATCAGTTAGAGTCTACACCCATACAATTTGGGACCCGTAGGTCTTTCCACTCGTAAGATATGAGAAGAATAGTTGTCTTCGATTTTTTCTTGAGTTAAATCGTCACCATAGCAACACGATTCAAATTAGAAAAAAAATCCTCCATGTTTTCAAATGACCCATGTCTTTTCATTATTCTGACTGATTTTGAACCAAATCAGGTGAAAGTAAAGGACAAAATATTACTGATTTCCAAAAGTGACACACTTCCTGCTGCCACTTGGTGGCGCTATGACATAGACTCATGATTGTCATATGATGTGATCAGCTTCCTACTCTTAACATACCTGTAAACTTTCATGTGCCTAACTTAATGTACACAGAAGTTATTAGCCACTTCCTGTTTCATTTTATTCGCCATAATTTTAAAGCGTCGCCACGGCCGAACCGTTCGAGGTATCAAAAAGATCTCTGCAATTTTGCATCGGCAACTTGTTTAGATCATATTTAGCTGGTTTGGTGCGAATTGTAAAAAGTTCCTAGGAGGAGTATTTCAAATTCCATTGGGTGCGTTTTGCAAACAACTCAAAATAACTCACTTCCTGTTGATTAGTCCTGATGACATGCAGCGCAAAACTTGTTCAGTTTGATGAGATCTAAATGTTCACCGAGTTTTATAAGTATATGTGCAAGTGTGTCTGAGCTATAAGGCAAGACTCTGTAGGGGGCGCTGTGTGGGGCGTGTGCGACGCCCCGGGCCGAGCCCCACTGAGGACCTGTTGGCCGCAGATTCCAATCTGTGTGCAAATTTTGGTGAGTTTTTGAGTATGTTAAGAGGCCCGAAAGTGCCCGGATGATTGAAAGAAAAATAATAAAAAGAAAAAAAATAAAGTTGCAAGCAACGATGACGGGCCCAAGCAACGGGCGCGGTCCCCACCCCGGGCGCACCGCACAACCTGCGTGTTATTCGAGTGTGTCAAAACCTCGAAAAAGTCATTGGCACCCGGTTGCACCGCGGAACTTGCACGTCACACATCATACTGGGCTAATATCAGTTTGGGCCCTAAATATGTGTGTGTGTGTGTGTGTGTGTGTGTGTGTGTGTGTGTGTGTGTGTGTGACTAGTTAATGTGTCAGTCTGTCTCTGATGAGTAAATGTGTTTTTGCGTGTTTGTGTGTGTGTGGTGTGTGAGTCTGTGTGTTAACATTAGTGATGTGTGTGTTAGTATGTCTAAGACATGTGACTTGTTAGTGGATGTGTGTGTTTCTGCGTGAGGGTGTGTGAGACAGAGATGTGAGTGTGTGAGTGTTATAATTTGTGATGTTATAATGTGTGAGTATGTAGGTGCTCATTTGTGTATTGTACAAGTGTATTTGTTTGTGTGTGCATGCATGTGTGTGCGTGTGTGTGAGAGGTGTTTTTTTGTGTGTGTGTGTGTGAGTGTGTGTGTGTGTGTTTCTGTGTGTGTGTTTATTTAGTGTGTTAACATTAGGGATGTGTGCTTGTGTTTGTGCATGTTTGTGTGTATGGTGTGTTCAAATATTAGTGATTTGTGTGTGATTAATAATTGTTGGGTGTAAGTTTAAGACATTATCACGGCTGACCCGTTTGAGATATCAAAATGTGTGATGTGTGTGTGAGAGTGAGGGAGAGAGGTGTGTGACAGTGATGTGATGTGATGTGTGTGTATGTGTGTGTGTGTGTGATTGAGAGTCAGGGAGAGAGGTGTGTGACATGTAGATGTGTCAGTCTGTGTGTGACGAGTAAATGTGCTTGTGTGAGTTTGTGTATATGGTGTGTGTGTGTGTGTGTGTGTGTGTGTGTGTATGGTGTGTGAGTCTGTGTGTTAATATTGGTGATGTGTGTTATGAATAATTTATCGGTGTAAGTTTAAGGATGTTCCTGAATGTGATGTCACTGTCTGTGTCACTGAATATAATGAGTGTGTGTGTGTGGTGTGTAAGTCTGTGTTAACAGTAGTGTGTGTTAGTATGTTTAAGATATGTGACTTGTTAATGGGTGTGTGTGTTTCTGCGTGAGGGTGTGTGAGACAGAGATGTGAGTGTGTGAGTGTTACAATTTGTGATGTTATAATGTGTGTGCATGTGTGTGATGTACGAGTGTACTTGTTTGTGTGTGTGCATGCATGTGTGTGAGATATCTTTGTGTTTGTGTGTGTGTTTATTTAGTGTGTTAACATTAGTGATGTGTGCTTGTGTTTGTGCATGTTTGTGTGTATGGTGTCTGCATCTGTGTGTTAATATTAGTGATGTGTGTGTTATTAATAATTGTTGGGTGTAAGTTTAAGACATTATCACGGCTGATACGTTTGAGATATCAAAATGTGTGATGTGTGTGTGAGAGTGAGGGAGAGAGGTGTGTGACAGTGATGTGATGTGAGGTCAAGTTTGAGTATGACACGCAATGGGTTTTATTTGATGCTGATGCTGGATCAGTCTTTGGCTTGTCCTGTGTGTGTGTGTGTGTGTGTGTGTGTGTGTGTGAGAGAGAGAGAGAGAGTGAAGGAGAGAGGTGTGTGACATGTAGATGTGTCAGTCTGTGTGTGACGAGTAAATGTGCTTGTGTGAGTTTGTGTATATGGTGTGTGTGTGTGTGTTTGTTTGTAGATGTTTGTGTGTATGGTGTGTGAGTCTGTGTGTGAACATTAGTGATGTGTGTGATAAATAATTTATCGGTGTAAGTTTAAGGATGTTCCTGAATGTGATGTCACATATAATGTGTGTGTGTATGTTGTACAGTGGGCAATTTAAATGTTTGTATTGTTTATTTTTTATAATTTCTGCATATGTTGAAATAGTAAACATGAAGGCATAGTAAAGGAAAAGGGGAAAGACCTGACTGCAGAATAACTGCCTACTACTGCCATCTACTGGACATATTTTATTACTGCAGGAGTCAGTGGACACAGTTCAGACCAAGGCTGATAAATATACTGTAAAAATTGTTGGGAGCTGTATGAGCATCACAAAAACATGAAACTCAAGAAATCTACTCAGAAGCAGTTGTTCCTTCTACCTAAAATGTTTGGGCACATTAGGACTTTCCACTTGGTGGATATAAGTATCTTATATTTGCTCAAAATTATATGTTGCCATATCAACACTATTCAACGTATCAAAAAGTCCTTTACAGTGTGACATCAGCCGTGTCTTCCAATTATTGTGCCTGATTTTGAAGCCAATTTGCTGAAAATTAGTCACAAAAGAATTTAATTTCTAAAAGTAGACACTTTCTGCTGCCAGTTGGTGGCGCTATGACTGAGACTCACGGGACCCATGTCACTGTGAGCAGGTTTCTTCTCTTAACCTACTGCTGAGGTTTGATGAACGTCACTCAATTTATACAGAAGTTATTAGCCACTTCCTGTTTCCTGTTATTCGCCGTAGGTTTAAGGGCTCGCCACGGCCGACCCGTTTAAGATATCAACCAGCCCTTCACAATATTACATCCTCAATGTCTTGAGATGGTATTAGACCCTGTTTGGTCAAAAACCTATTAATCCTGTAAGAGTAGTAGATCACATTCCAATGGGTGCGTTTTTCAAACAACGCCAAATAACTGACTTCCTGTTCAGCGGATTCCATGACATGGGGTATGCAAGTTGTTCATCTCAATGAGATCTAAATTTATACTGGGTCTCATTCATATATGTGAAAGTGGATATGAGTTATGCAGCTGAAACTTTACAAAGTTCCAGGGGGCGCTGTACAGGCCCTGTGGCACGCCCGGGCTCCAGGCTCTCAGGGCTTCCTCACAATCAGTGAGAGTCTACACCCATACAATTTGGGACCCGTAGGTCTTTCCACTCGTAAGATATGAGAAAAATAGTTGTCTTCGATTTTTTCTTGAGTTAAATCGTCACCATAGCAACACGATTCAAATTAGAAAAAAAATCCTCCATGATTTCAAATGACCCATGTCTTTTCATTATTCTGACTGATTTTGAACCAAATCAGGTGAAAGTAAAGGACAAAATATTACTGATTTCCAAAAGTGACACACTTCCTGCTGCCACTTGGTGGCGCTATGACATAGACTCATGATCGTCATACGATGTGATCAGCTACCTACTCTTAACATACCTGTGAAGTTTCATGTGCATAACTTAATGTACACAAAAGTTATTAGCCACTTCCTGTTTCATTTTATTCGCCATAATTTTAAAGCGTCGCCACGGCCGAACCGTTCGAGGTATCAAAAAGATCTCTGCAATTTTGCATCGGCAACTTGTTTAGATCATATTTAGCTGGTTTGGTGCGAATTGGAAAAATTTCCTAGGAGGAGTTTATCACATTCCATTGGGTGCGTTTTGCAAACAACTCAAAATAACTCACTTCCTGTTGATTAGACCTGATGACATGCAGCGCGAAACTTGTTTAGTTTGATGAGATCTAAATGTACACCGAGTTTTATAAGTATACGTGCAAGTGTGTCTGAGCTATAAGGCAAGACTCTCTAGGGGGCGCTGTGCGGGGCGTGTGCGACGCCCGGGGCCGAGCCCCACTGAGGACCTGTTGGCCGCAGATTCCAATCTGTATGCAAATTTTGGTGAGTTTTTGAGTATGTTAAGAGGCCCGAAAGTGCCCGGATGATTGAAAGAAAAATAATAAAAAAAAGAAAAAAAAAAAAAAAAATAATAATTAAAGTTGCAAGCAACGATGACGGGCCCAAGCAACGGGCGCGGTCCCCACCCCGGGCGCACCGCACAACCTGCGTGTTATTCGAGTGTGTCAAAACCTCAAAAAAGTCATTGGCACCCGGTTGCACCGCGGAACTTGCACACAGAACGTCACACATCATACTGGGCTAATATCAGTTTGGGCCCTAAATATTTGTGTGTGTGTGTGTGTGTGTGTGTGTGTGACTAGTTAATGTGTCAGTCTGTCTCTGATGAGTAAATGTGTTTTTGCGTGTTTGTGTGTGTGTGGTGTGTGAGTCTGTGTGTTAACATTAGTGATGTGTGTGTTAGTATGTCTAAGACATGTGACTTGTTAGTGGATGTGTGTTTCTGCGTGAGGGTGTGTGAGACAGAGATGTGAGTGTGTGAGTGTTATAATTTGTGATGTTATAATGTGTGTGTGTATGTAGGTGCTCATTTGTGTGATGTATGAGTGTATTTGTTTGTGTTTGTGCATGCATGTGTGTGCGTGTGTGTGAGATGTGTTTGTGTCTTTATTTAGTGTGTTAACATTAGTGATGTGTGCTTGTGTTTGTGCATGTTTGTGTGTATGGTGTGTTCAAATATTAGTGATGTGTGTGTGATTAATAATTGTTGGGTGTAAGTTTAAGACATTATCACGGCTGACCCGTTTGAGATATCAAAATGTGTGATGTGATGTGATGTGTGTGTGAGAGTGAGGGAGAGATGTGTGTGACAGTGATGTGATTTGTGTCTGTGTGTGTGTGTGTGTGTGTGTGTGTGTGTGTGTGTGTGTGTGTGTGTATGTGTGTGTGGGAGGTTTAGTGTGTGTGAGAGTGAGGGACAGATGTGTGTGAGATGTAGATGTGTCAGTCTGTGTGTGACGAGTAAATGTGCTTGTGTTTGTGTATATGGAGTGTGTGTGTGTTTGTGTGTATGGTGTGTGAGTCTGTGTGTGAACATTAGTGATGTGTGTTATTAATAATTTTTCAGTGTAAGTTTAAGGATGTTCCAGAATGTGATGTCACTGTCCGTGTCACTGAATATAATGAGTGTGTGTGTGTCGTGAGAGATGTGTGCTATAGATGTGCAGGACCCTCTTGTTTTCCTAAGGATCATTCTTTTCTTTTTTAATGTAGTGTGTTGACATTAGTGATGTGTGTGTTAATCATTTTTCGTTGTGTAAGTTTAAGACATTAGCACGGCTGAGACATTTGAGATATCAAAACTGATTTGTAATTAAAAACTCACCCACACACTATAGGTGCGCAGGAGCCTCTTGTTTAAGGATCTTTTTCCTTTTTCATGATATATTGATTTTTATTTAGTCAGGTAACATTAGTGACGTGTGCTTGTGATGTGTGTGTGTGTGTGTGTGTGTGCATGTAGGATAGTTAGTGTGTTCATATTGTGTATTTGTCGGGATGTGTACATGACCGATGTGTAGAGTGTGTGTGTGTGTGTGTGTGTGTGTGTGTGTGTGTGTTTAGAATGTGTGGTCTGGTGTGTATATCGCCGCGCTTGTCCACCAGACTGAATGTTGCACAGTGGGCAATTTAAATGTTTGTATTGTTTATTTTTAATAATTTCTGCATATGTTTAAATTGTAAACATGAAGGCATAGTAAAGGAGAAGGGGAAAGACCTGACTGCAGAATACCTGCCTACTACTGCCATCTACTGGACATATTTTATTACTGCAGGAGTCAGTACAGAAAGTTCAAACCAAGGCTGATAAATATACTGTAAAAATTGTTGGGAGCTGTATGAGCATCACAAAAACATGAAACTCAAGAAATCTACTCAGAACCAGTTGTTCTTTCTACCTAAAATGTTTGGGCACATTAGGACTTTCCACTTGGTGGATATAAGTATCTTATATTTGCTCAAAATTATATGTTGCCATAGCAACACTATTCAACGTATCAAAAAGTCCTTTACAGTGTGACATCAGCCGTGTCTTCCAATTATTGTGCCTGATTTTGAAGCCAATTAGCTGAAAATTAGCCACAAAAGAATTTAATTTCTAAAAGTAGACACTTTCTGCTGCCAGTTGGTGGCGCTATGACTGAGACTCACGGGACCCATGTCACTGTGAGCAGGACTCTTCTCTTAACCTACTGCTGAGGTTTGATGAACGTCACTCAATTAAGACAGAAGTTATTAGCCACTTCCTGTTTCCTGTTATTCGCCGTGGCCCTTAAAGCTACGGGCCGTGTTTCAAATGTGTGTGTGTTTATAACACGAAATAACAACAGCAAAAGATAATAGTGACAGTCACAATAACATATTGATTCTAGGCATACTTACTAAGAATACACACACACACACACACACACACACATGTAAATATATATATATATATCGCGACCTCGCGGGCATAATAACTTGTTACCGGAACAGATAAAATGTCCATTGTTAATATAGTTAAAGACTTCACACTTACTGTTGCATTCACGCACAAAACTTGGTCCAAAGGGCGATTTGTAAACAATTAAACAGTCCATAAACAACTATTCAGCGGCAGCGTTTGTGTCAGTCCGCTTCACCAAAACTCAAATCTGTGAGGGAGGGGGAGGTCACGTGTGTCTCTGTGCGTCTCCGTGTGTGTGGGATGTGTGGTGTGATACCTCCATCTAGTGGCCATAGTTTAGTACTGCAGGAGTTAGTTTATACACTTTTTTAAAACAATGAGTTAATAAACATAAAATATTGTTGGGAGGCGTATGAGCATAACAAAATCGTGAAACTCAAGAAATTTACTCAGAACCAGTTGTACCTTCTATGTAAAATGTTTGGAGACATTAGGACTTTCCACTAGTTGGATATGAGTATCCTAGTTTTCCTTAAAATTTTACCTTGCCATAGCAACACTATTTAACATAGCAAAAAGTCCTTTACAGGGTGACATCAGCCATGTCTTCCAATTATTGTGCCTGATTTTGAAACCAATTAGCTGAAAATTAGCCCCAAAAGAATTTAATTTCTAAAAGTAGACACTTTCTGTTGCCAGTTGGTGGCGCTATGACTGAGACTCATGGGACCCATGTCACTGTGAGCAGGGCTCTTCTCTTAACCTACTGCTGAGGTTTGATGAACGTCACACAATTTATACAGAAGTTATTAGCCACTTCCTGTTTCCTGTTATTCGCCGTAGGTTTAAGGGCTCGCCACGGCCGACCCGTTTAAGATATCAACCAGCCCTTCACAATATTAGATCCTCAATGTCTTGAGATTATATTAGACCCTGTTTGGTCAAAAACCTATTAATCCTGTAAGAGTAGTAGATCACATTCCAATGGGTGCGTTTTTCAAACAACGCCAAATAACCGACTTCCTGTTCAGCGGATTCCATGACATGGGGTATGGAAGTTGTTCAGCTCAATGAGATCTAAATTTATACTGGGTCTCATTCATATATGTGAAAGTGGATATGAGTTATGCAGCTTAAACTTTACAAAGTTCCAGGGGGCGCTGTACAGGCCCTGTGCCACGCCCGGGCTCCAGGCTCTCAGGGCTTCCTCAAAATCAATGAGAGTCTACACCCATAAAATTTGGGACCCGTAGATCTTTCCAATCGTAAGATATGAGAAGAATAATTTTCTTCGATTTTTTCTTGAGTTAAATCGTCACCATAGCAACACGATTCAAATTAGAAAAAAATCCTTCATGATTTCAAATGACCCATGTCTTTTCATTATTCTGACTGATTTTGAACCAAATCAGGTGAAAGTAAAGGACAAAATATTAATGATTTCCAAAAGTGACACACTTCCTGCTGCCACGTGGTGGCGTTATGACATAGACTCATGATTGTCATATGATGTGATCAGCTTCCTACTCTTAACATACCTGTAAAGTTTCATGTGCCTAACTTAATGTACACAGAAGTTATTAGCCACTTCCTGTTTCATTTTATTCGCCATAATTTTAAAGCGTCGCCACGGCCGAACCGTTCGAGGTATCAAAAAGATCTCTGCAATTTTGCATCGGCAACTTGTTTAGATCATATGTAGCTGGTTTGGTGCGAATTGTAAAAATTTCCTAGGAGGAGTTTATCACATTCCATTGGGTGCGTTTTGCAAACAACTCAAAATAACTCACTTCCTGTTGATTAGACCTGATGACATGCAGCGCGAAACTTGTTCAGTTTGATGAGATCTAAATGTTCACCGAGTTTTATAAGTATACGTGCAAGTGTGTCTGAGCTATAAGGCAAGACTCTGTAGGGGGCGCTGTGCGGGGCGTGTGCGACGCCCCGGGCCGAGCCGCACTGAGGACCTGTTGGCCGCAGATTCCAATCTGTGTGCAAATTTTGGTGAGTTTTTGAGTATTTTAAGAGGCCCGAAAGTGCCCGGATGATTGAAAGAAAAATAATAAAAAAAAAAAAAAAAAAAAAAATTAAAGTTGCAAGCAACGATGACGGGCCCAAGCAACGGGCGCGGTCCCCACCCCGGGCGCACCGCACAACCTGCGTGTTATTCGAGTGTGTCAAAACCTCAAAAAAGTCATTGGCACCCGGTTGCACCGCGGAACTTGCACACAGAACGTCACACATCATACTGGGCTAATATCAGTTTGGGCCCTAAATATTTGTGTGTGTGTGTGTGTGTGTGTGTGTGTGTGACTAGTTAATGTGTCAGTCTGTCTCTGATGAGTAAATGTGTTTTTGCGTGTTTGTGTGTGTGTGGTGTGTGAGTCTGTGTGTTAACATTAGTGATGTGTGTGTTAGTATGTCTAAGACATGTGACTTGTTAGTGGATGTGTGTGTTTCTGCGTGAGGGTGTGTGAGACAGAGATGTGAGTGTGTGAGTGTTATAATTTGTGATGTTATAATGTGTGTGTGTATGTAGGTGCTCATTTGTGTGATGTATGAGTGTATTTGTTTGTGTTTGTGCATGCATGTGTGTGCGTGTGTGTGAGATGTGTTTGTGTCTTTATTTAGTGTGTTAACATTAGTGATGTGTGCTTGTGTTTGTGCATGTTTGTGTGTATGGTGTGTTCAAATATTAGTGATGTGTGTGTGATTAATAATTGTTGGGTGTAAGTTTAAGACATTATCACGGCTGACCCGTTTGAGATATCAAAATGTGTGATGTGATGTGATGTGTGTGTGAGAGTGAGGTAGAGATGTGTGTGACAGTGATGTGATTTGTGTCTGTGTGTGTGTGTGTGTGTGTGTGTGTGTGTGTGTGTGTGTGTGTGTGTGTGTCCGTGTGTGTGTGTCCGTGTGTATGTGTGTGTGGGAGGTTTAGTGTGTGTGAGAGTGAGGGACAGAGGTGTGTGAGATGTAGATGTGTCAGTCTGTGTGTGACGAGTAAATGTGCTTGTGTTTGTGTATATGGAGTGTGTGTGTGTTTGTGTGTATGGTGTGTGAGTCTGTGTGTGAACATTAGTGATGTGTGTTATTAATAATTTTTCAGTGTAAGTTTAAGGATGTTCCAGAATGTGATGTCACTGTCCGTGTCACTGAATATAATGAGTGTGTGTGTGTCGTGAGAGATGTGTGCTATAGATGTGCAGGACCCTCTTGTTTTCCTAAGGATCATTCTTTTCTTTTTTAATGTAGTGTGTTGACATTAGTGATGTGTGTGTTAATCATTTTTCGTTGTGTAAGTTTAAGACATTAGCACGGCTGAGACATTTGAGATATCAAAACTGATTTGTAATTAAAAACTCACCCACACACTATAGGTGCGCAGGAGCCTCTTGTTTAAGGATCTTTTTCCTTTTTCATGATATATTGATTTTTATTTAGTCAGGTACCATTAGTGACGTGTGCTTGTGATGTGTGTGTGTGTGTGTGTGTGTGCATGTAGGATAGTTAGTGTGTTCATATTGTGTATTTGTCGGGATGTGTACATGACCGATGTGTAGAGTGTGTGTGTGTGTGTGTGTGTGTGTGTGTGTGTGTGTGTTTAGAATGTGTGGTCTGGTGTGTATATCGCCGCGCTTGTCCACCAGACTGAATGTTGCACAGTGGGCAATTTAAATGTTTGTATTGTTTATTTTTAATAATTTCTGCATATGTTTAAATTGTAAACATGAAGGCATAGTAAAGGAGAAGGGGAAAGACCTGACTGCAGAATACCTGCCTACTACTGCCATCTACTGGACATATTTTATTACTGCAGGAGTCAGTACAGAAAGTTCAAACCAAGGCTGATAAATATACTGTAAAAATTGTTGGGAGCTGTATGAGCATCACAAAAACATGAAACTCAAGAAATCTACTCAGAACCAGTTGTTCTTTCTACCTAAAATGTTTGGGCACATTAGGACTTTCCACTTGGTGGATATAAGTATCTTATATTTGCTCAAAATTATATGTTGCCATAGCAACACTATTCAACGTATCAAAAAGTCCTTTACAGTGTGACATCAGCCGTGTCTTCCAATTATTGTGCCTGATTTTGAAGCCAATTAGCTGAAAATTAGCCACAAAAGAATTTAATTTCTAAAAGTAGACACTTTCTGCTGCCAGTTGGTGGCGCTATGACTGAGACTCACGGGACCCATGTCACTGTGAGCAGGACTCTTCTCTTAACCTACTGCTGAGGTTTGATGAACGTCACTCAATTAAGACAGAAGTTATTAGCCACTTCCTGTTTCCTGTTATTCGCCGTGGCCCTTAAAGCTACGGGCCGTGTTTCAAATGTGTGTGTGTTTATAACACGAAATAACAACAGCAAAAGATAATAGTGACAGTCACAATAACATATTGATTCTAGGCATACTTACTAAGAATACACACACTCACACACACACACACATGTAAATATATATATATATATATATCGCGACCTCGCGGGCATAATAACTTGTTACCGGAACAGATAAAATGTCCATTGTTAATATAGTTACAGACTTCACACTTACTGTTGAATTCACGCACAAAACTTGGTCCAAAGGGCGATTTGTAAACAATTCAACAGTCCATAAACAACTATTCAGCGGCAGCGTTTGTGTCAGTCCGCTTCACCAAAACTCAAATCTGTGAGGGAGGGGGAGGTCACGTGTGTCTCTGTGCGTCTCCGTGTGTGTGGGATGTGTGGTGTGATACCTCCATCTAGTGGCCATAGTTTAGTACTGCAGGAGTTAGTTTATACACTTTTTTAAAACAATGAGTTAATAAACATAAAATATTGTTGGGAGGCGTATGAGCATAACAAAATCGTGAAACTCAAGAAATTTACTCAGAACCAGTTGTACCTTCTATGTAAAATGTTTGGAGACATTAGGACTTTCCACTTGTTGGATATGAGTATCCTAGTTTTCCTTAAAATTTTACCTTGCCATAGCAACACTATTTAACATAGCAAAAAGTCCTTTACAGGGTGACATCAGCCATGTCTTCCAATTATTGTGCCTGATTTTGAAACCAATTAGCTGAAAATTAGCCCCAAAAGAATTTAATTTCTAAAAGTAGACACTTTCTGTTGCCAGTTGGTGGCGCTATGACTGAGACTCATGGGACCCATGTCACTGTGAGCAGGGCTCTTCTCTTAACCTACTGCTGAGGTTTGATGAACGTCACACAATTTATACAGAAGTTATTAGCCACTTCCTGTTTCCTGTTATTCGCCGTAGGTTTAAGGGCTCGCCACGGCCGACCCGTTTAAGATATCAACCAGCCCTTCACAATATTAGATCCTCAATGTCTTGAGATTATATTAGACCCTGTTTGGTCAAAAACCTATTAATCCTGTAAGAGTAGTAGATCACATTCCAATGGGTGCGTTTTTCAAACAACGCCAAATAACCGACTTCCTGTTCAGCGGATTCCATGACATGGGGTATGGAAGTTGTTCAGCTCAATGAGATCTAAATTTATACTGGGTCTCATTCATATATGTGAAAGTGGATATGAGTTATGCAGCTTAAACTTTACAAAGTTCCAGGGGGCGCTGTACAGGCCCTGTGGCACGCCCGGGCTCCAGGCTCTCAGGGCTTCCTCAAAATCAGTGAGAGTCTACACCCATAAAATTTGGGACCCGTAGATCTTTCCAATCGTAAGATATGAGAAGAATAATTTTCTTCGATTTTTTCTTGAGTTAAATCGTCACCATAGCAACACGATTCAAATTAGAAAAAAATCCTTCATGATTTCAAATGACCCATGTCTTTTCATTATTCTGACTGATTTTGAACCAAATCAGGTGAAAGTAAAGGACAAAATATTAATGATTTCCAAAAGTGACACACTTCCTGCTGCCACGTGGTGGCGCTATGACATAGACTCATGATTGTCATATGATGTGATCAGCTTCCTACTCTTAACATACCTGTAAAGTTTCATGTGCCTAACTTAATGTACACAGAAGTTATTAGCCACTTCCTGTTTCATTTTATTCGCCATAATTTTAAAGCGTCGCCACGGCCGAACCGTTCGAGGTATCAAAAAGATCTCTGCAATTTTGCATCGGCAACTTGTTTAGATCATATGTAACTGGTTTGGTGCGAATTGTAAAAATTTCCTAGGAGGAGTTTATCACATTCCATTGGGTGCGTTTTGCAAACAACTCAAAATAACTCACTTCCTGTTGATTAGACCTGATGACATGCAGCGCGAAACTTGTTCAGTTTGATGAGATCTAAATGTTCACCGAGTTTTATAAGTATACGTGCAAGTGTGTCTGAGCTATAAGGCAAGACTCTGTAGGGGGCGCTGTGCGGGGCGTGTGCGACGCCCCGGGCCGAGCCGCACTGAGGACCTGTTGGCCGCAGATTCCAATCTGTGTGCAAATTTTGGTGAGTTTTTGAGTATTTTAAGAGGGCCGAAAGTGCCCGGATGATTGAAAGAAAAATAATAATAAAAAAAAAAAAAAGAAAAATAATAATCCTTAGAAGAACAATAGGGCCCTGCGCACTCAGTGCTTGGGCCCTAATAAAAAAAATTAAAGTTGCAAGCAACGATGACGGGCCCAAGCAACGGGCGCGGTCCCCACCCTGGGCGCACCGCACAACCTGCGTGTTATTCGAGTGTGTCAAAACCTCGAAAAAGTCATTGGCACCCGGTTGCACCGCAGAATTTGCACACAGAACGTCACACATCATACTGGGCTAATATCAGTTTGGGCCCTAAATATTTGTGTGTGTGTGTGTGTGTGTGTGTGTGTGTGTGTGTGTGACTAGTTAATGTGTCAGTCTGTCTCTGATGAGTAAATGTGTTTTTGCGTGTTTGTGTGTGTGTGGTGTGTGAGTCTGTGTGTTAACATTAGTGATGTGTGTGTTAGTATGTCTAAGACATGTGACTTGTTAGTGGATGTGTCTGTTTCTGCGTGAGGGTGTGTGAGACAGAGATGTGAGTGTGTGAGTGTTATAATTTGTGATGTTATAATGTGTGTGTGTATGTAGGTGCTCATTTGTGTGATGTATGAGTGTATTTGTTTGTGTGTGCATGCATGTGTGGTGCGTGTGTGTGAGATGTGTTTGTGTCTTTGTGTGTGTTTATTTAGTGTGTTAACATTAGTGATGTGTGCTTGTGTTTGTGCATGTTTGTGTGTATGGTGTGTTCAAATATTAGTGATTTGTGTGTGATTAATAATTGTTCGGTGTAAGTTTAAAACATTATCACGGCCGACCCGTTTGAGATATCAAAATGTGTGATGTGATGTGATGTGTGTGTGAGAGTGAGGGAGAGATGTGTGTGACAGTGATGTGATGTGATTTGTGTGTGTGTGTGTGTCCGTGTGTGTGTGTGTGTGGGAGGTTTAGTGTGTGTGAGAGTGAGGGACAAAGGTGTGTGACATGTAGATGTGTCAGTCTGTGTGTGACGAGTAAATGTGCTTGTGTTTGTGCGTGTTTGTGTATATGGAGTGTGTGTGTGTGTTTGTGTGTATGGTGTGTGAGTCTGTGTGTGAACATTAGTGATGTGTGTTATTAATAATTTTTCAGTGTAAGTTTAAGGATGTTCCTGAATGTGATGTCACTGTCCGTGTCACTGAATATAATGTGTGTGTGTGTGTGTGTGTGTGTGTGTGTGTGTGTGTGTGTGTGTGTGTGTGAGTGTGTGTGTGTCGTGAGAGATGTGTGCTATAGATGTGCAGGACCCTCTTGTTTTCCTAACGATCATTCTTTTCTTTTCTTTTTTAATGTAGTGTGTTGACATTAGTGATGTGTGTGTTATTAATCATTTTTCGTTGTGGAAGTTTAAGACATTAGCACGGCTGAGACATTTGAGATATCAAAACTGATTTGTAATGAAAAACTCACCCACACACTATAGGTGCGCAGGAGCCTCTTGTTTTCCTAAGGATCTTTTTCCTTTTTAATGATATACTGACTTTTATTTAGTCTGGTAACATTAGTGACGTGTGCTTGTGATGTGTGTGTGTGTGTGCATGTAAAATGGTTAGTGTGTTCATATTGTGTATGTGTGGGTGTATGGTGTCTGCATCTGTGTGTTAATATTAGTGATGTGTGTGTTATTAATAATTGTTGGGTGTAAGTTTAAGACATTATCACGGCTGATCCGTTTGAGATATCAAAATGTGTGTGTGAGAGTGAGGGAGAGATGTGTGTGACAGTGATGTGATGTGGTGTGTGTGTGTGTGTGTGTGTGTGTATGTGTGTGAGGTTTAGTGTGTGTGAGAGTGAGAGAGAGAGGTGTGTGATATGTAAATGTGCTTGTGTTTGTGCGAGTTTGTGTATATGGTGTGTGTGTGTGTGTGTGTGTGTGTATGGTGTGTGAGTCTGTGTGTTAATATTGGTGATGTGTGTTATAAATAAATTATCGGTGTAAGGTTAAGGATGTTTCTGAATGTGATGTCACATATAATGTGTGTGTGTGTGTATGTGTGTGTGTGTGTGTGTGTGTGTGTGTGTGTGTGTGTGTATGTTGTACAGTGGGCAAATTAAATGTTTGTATTGTTTATTTTTTATGATTTCTGCATATGTTTAAATTGTAAACATGAAGCCATAGTAAAGGAGAAGGGGAAAGACCTGACTGCAGAATACCTGCCTACTACTGCCATCTACTGGACATATTTTATTACTGCAGGAGTCAGTGCAGAAAATTTAGACCAAGGCTGATAAATATACTGTAAAAATTGTTGGGAGCTGTGTGAGCATCACAAAAACATGAAACTGAAGAAATCTACTCAGAACCAGTTGTTCTTTCTACCTAAAATGTTTGGGAAGATTAGGACTTTCCACTTGGTGGATATAAGTATCTTATATTTGCTCAAAATTATATGTTGCCATAGCAACACTATTCAACGTATCAAAAAGTCCTTTACAGTGTGACATCAGCCGTGTCTTCCAATTATTGTGCCTGATTTTGAAGCCAATTTGCTGAACATTAGCCACAAAAGAATTTAATTTCTGAAAGTAGACACTTTCTGCTGCCAGTTGGTGGCGCTATGACTGAGACTCACGGGGCCCATGTCACTGTGAGCAGGATTCTTCTCTTAACCTACTGCTGAGGTTTGATGAACGTCACACAATTTATACAGAAGTTATTAGCCACTTCCTGTTTCCTGTTATTCGCCGTAGGTTTAAAGGCTCGCCACGGCCGACCCGTTTAAGATATCAACCAGCCCTTCACAATATTAGATCCTCAATGTCTTGAGATTATATTAGACCCTGTTTGGTCAAAAACATATGAATCCTGTAAGAGTAGTATATCACATTCCAATGGGTGCGTTTTTCAAACAACGCCAAATAACCGACTTCCTGTTCAGCGGATTCCATGACATGGGGTATGCAAGTTGTTCACCTCAATGAGATCTAAATTTATACTGGGTCTCATTCATATATGTGAAAGTGGATATGAGTTATGCAGCTTAAACTTTACAAAGTTCCAGGGGGCGCTGTACAGGCCCTGTGGCACGCCCGGGCTCCAGGCTCTCAGGGCTTCCTCACAATCAGTGAGAGTCTACACCCATACAATTTTGGAACCGTAGGTCTTTCCACTCGTAAGATATGAGAAGAATCATTTTCTTCGATTTATTCTTGAGTTAAATCGTCACCATAGCAACACGATTCAAATTAGAAAAAAATCCTTCATGATTTCAAATGACCCATGTCTTTTCATTATTCTGACTGATTTTGAACCAAATCAGGTGAAAGTAAAGGACAAAATATTACTGATTTCCAAAAGTGACACACTTCCTGCTGCCACTTGGTGGCGCTATGACATAGACTCATGATTGTCATATCATGTGATCAGCTTCCTACTCTTAACATACCTGTAAAGTTTCATGTGCATAACTTAATGTACACAGAAGTTATTAGCCACTTCCTGTTTCATTTTATTCGCCATAATTTTAAAGCGTCGCCACGGCCGAACCGTTCGAGGTATCAAAAAGATCTCTGCAATTTTGCATCGGCAACTTGTTTAGATCATATTTAGCTGGTTTGGTGCGAATTGTAAAAATTTCCTAGGAGGAGTTTATCACATTCCATTGGGTGCGTTTTGCAAACAACTCAAAATAACTCACTTCCTGTTGATTAGACCTGATGACATGCAGCGCGAAACTTGTTCAGTTTGATGAGATCTAAATGTTCACCGAGTTTTATAAGTATACGTGCAAGTGTGTCTGAGCTATAAGGCAAGACACTGTAGGGGGCGCTGCGCGGGGCGTGTGCGACGCCCCGGGCCGAGCCCCACTGAGGACCTGTTGGCCGCAGATTCCAATCTGTGTGCAAATTTTGGGGAGTTTTTGAGTATGTTAAGGGGCCCGAAAGTGCCCGGATGATTGAAAGAAAAATAATAAAAAAAAGAAAAAAAAAAAAATAATAATAATCCTAACGAAAACAAGAGGGCCCTGCGCACTCAGTGCTTGGGCCCTAATTAAAGTTGCAAGCAACGATGACGGGCCCAAGCAACGGGCGCGGTCCCCACCCCGGGCGCACCGCACAACCTGCGTGTTATTTGAGTGTGTCAAAACCTCAAAAAAGTCATTGGCACCCGGTTGCACCGCAGAACTTGCACACAGAACGTCACACATCATACTGGGCTAATATCAGTTTGGGCCCTAAATATTTGTGTGTGTGTGTGTGTGTGTGTGTGTGTGTGTGTGTGTGTGTGTGTGACTAGTTAATGTGTCAGTCTGTCTCTGATGAGTAAATGTGTTTTTGCGTGTTTGTGTGTGTGTGGTGTGTGAGTCTGTGTGTTAACATTAGTGAGGTGTGTGTTAGTATGTCTAAGACATGTGACTTGTTAGTGGATGTGTGTGTTTCTGCGTGAGGGTGTGTGAGACAGAGATGTGAGTGTATGAGTGTTATAATTTGTGATGTTATAATGTGTGTTTATGTAGGTGCTCATTTGTGTATTGTACGAGTGTATTTGTTTGTGTGTGCATGCATGTGTGTGCGTGTGTGTGAGGTGTTTTTTTTTGTGTGTGTGTGTGTGTGTGTGTTTCTGTGTGTGTGTTTATTTAGTGTGTTAACATTAGTGATGTGTGCTTGTGTTTGTGCATGTTTGTGTGTATGGTGTGTTCAAATATTAGTGATTTGTGTGTGATTAATAATTGTTCGGTGTAAGTTTAAGACATTATCACTGCTGACCCGTTTGAGATATCAAAATGTGTGATGTGTGTGTGTGTGAGAGTGAGGGAGAGAGGTGTGTGACAGTGATGTGATGTGATGTGTGTGTGTGTGTGTGTGAGAGAGAGTCAGGGAGAGAGGTGTGTGACATGTAGATGTGTCAGTCTGTGTGTGACGAGTAAATGTGCTTGTGTGAGTTTGTGTATATGGTGTGTGTGTGTGTGTATGGTGTGTGAGTCTGTGTGTTAATATTGGTGATGTGTGTTATGAATAATTTATCGGTGTAAGTTTAAGGATGTTCCTGAATGTGATGTCACTGTCTGTGTCACTGAATATAATGAGTGTGTGTGTGTGTGTGGTGTGTAAGTCTGTGTTAACAGTAGTGTGTGTTAGTATGTTTAAGATATGTGACTTGTTAATGGGTGTGTGTGTTTCTGCGTGAGGGTGTGTGAGACAGAGATGTGAGTGTGTGAGTGTTACAATTTGTGATGTTATAATGTGTGTGCATGTGTGTGATGTATGAGTGTACTTGTTTGTGTGTGTGCATGCATGTGTGTGAGATATCTTTGTGTTTGTGTGTGTGTTTATTTAGTGTGTTAACATTAGTGATGTGTGCTTGTGTTTGTGCATGTTTGTGTGTATGGTGTCTGCATCTGTGTGTTAATATTAGTGATGTGTGTGTTATTAATAATTGTTGGGTGTAAGTTTAAGACATTATCACGGCTGACCCGTTTGAGATATCAAAATGTGTGATGTGTGTGTGAGAGTGAGGGAGAGAGGTGTGTGACAGTGATGTGATGTGAGGTCAAGTTTGAGTATGACACGCAATGGGATTTATTTGATGCTGATGCTGGATCAGTCTTTGGCTTGTCCTGTGTGTGTGTGTGTGTGTGTGTGTGTGTGTGTGTGTGTGTGTGTGAGAGAGAGAGAGAGAGTGAGGGAGAGAGGTGTGTGACATGTAGATGTGTCAGTCTGTGTGTGACGAGTAAATGTGCTTGTGTTTGTGTGAGTTTGTGTATATGGTGTGTGTGTGTGTGTGTTTGTTTGTAGATGTTTGTGTGTATGGTGTGTGAGTCTGTGTGTGAACATTAATGATGTGTGTGATAAATAATTTATCGGTGTAAGTTTAAGGATGTTCCTGAATGTGATGTCACTGTCTGTGTCACTGAATACTGAATATAAATGAGTGTGTGTGTGTGTGTGTGTGTGTGTGTGTGTGTGTGTGTGTGTGTGTGTGTGTGTGTGTGTGTGTGTGAGAGTGAGGGAGAGAGGTGTGTGACATGTAGATGGGCCAGTCTGTGTGTGACGAGTAAATGTGCTTGTGTTTGTGCGTGTTCATGTATATGGAGTGTGTGTGTGTGTGTGTGTGTGTGTGTGTGTGTGTGTGTATGGTGTGTGAGTCTGGTGTTAATATTGGTGATGTGTCTTATGAATAATTTATCGGTGTAAGTTTAAGGATGTTCCTGAATGTGATGTCACATATAATGTGTGTGTGTATGTTGTACGGTGGGCAATTTAAATGTTTGTATTGTTTATTTTTTATAATTTCTGCATATGTTTAAATAGTAAACATGAAGGCATAGTAAAGGAAAAGGGGAAAGACCTGACTGCAGAATAACTGCCTACTACTGCCATCTACTGGACATATTTTATTACTGCAGGAGTCAGTGGACACAGTTCAGACCAAGGCTGATAAATATACTGTAAAAATTGTTGGGAGCTGTATGAGCATCACAAAAACATGAAACTCAAGAAATCTACTCAGAAGCAGTTGTTCCTTCTACCTAAAATGTTTGGGCACATTAGGACTTTCCACTTGGTGGATATAAGTATCTTATATTTGCTCAAAATTATATGTTGCCATAGCAACACTATTCAACGTATCAAAAAGTCCTTTACAGTGTGACATCAGCCGTGTCTTCCAATTATTGTGCCTGATTTTGAAGCCAATTTGCTGAAAATTAGTCACAAAAGAATTTAATTTCTAAAAGTAGACACTTTCTGCTGCCAGTTGGTGGCGCTATGACTGAGACTCACGGGACCCATGTCACTGTGAGCAGGACTCTTCTCTTAACCTACTGCTGAGGTTTGATGAACGTCACTCAATTTATACAGAAGTTATTAGCCACTTCCTGTTTCCTGTTATTCGCCGTAGGTTTAAGGGCTCGCCACGGCCGACCCGTTTAAGATATCAACCAGCCCTTCACAATATTAGATCCTCAATGTCTTGAGATTATATTAGACCCTGTTTGGTCAAAAACCTATTAATCCTGTAAGAGTAGTAGATCACATTCCAATGGGTGCGTTTTTCAAACAACGCCAAATAAGTGACTTCCTGTTCAGCGGATTCCATGACATGGGGTATGCAAGTTGTTCATCTCAATGAGATCTAAATTTATACTGGGTCTCATTCATATATGTGAAAGTGGATATGAGTTATGCAGCTGAAACTTTACAAAGTTCCAGGGGGCGCTGTACAGGCCCTGTGCCACGCCCGGGCTCCAGGCTCTCAGGGCTTCCTCACAATCAGTGAGAGTCTACACCCATACAATTTGGGACCCGTAGGTCTTTCCACTCGTAAGATATGAGAAGAATAATTTTCTTCGATTTTTTCTTGAGTTAAATCGTCACCATAGCAACACGATTCAAATTAGAAAAAAATCCTTCATGATTTCAAATGACCCATGTCTTTTCATTATTCTGACTGATTTTGAACCAAATCAGGTGAAAGTAAAGGACAAAATATTACTGATTTCCAAAAGTGACACACTTCCTGCTGCCACTTGGTGGCGCTATGACATAGACTCATGGTTGTCATATGATGTGATCAGCTTCCTGCTCTTAACATACCTGTAAAGTTTCATGTGCCTAACTTAATGTACACAGAAGTTATTAGCCACTTCCTGTTTCATTTTATTCGCCTTAATTTTAAAGCGTCGCCACGGCCGAACCGTTCGAGGTATCAAAAAGATCTCTGCAATTTTGCATCGGCAACTTGTTTAGATCATATGTAGCTGGTTTGGTGCGAATTGTAAAAAGTTCCTAGGAGGAGTATTTCAAATTCCATTGCGTGCGTTTTGCAAACAACTCAAAATAACTCACTTCCTGTTGATTAGTCCTGATGACATGCAGCGCGAAACTTGTTCAGTTTGATGAGATCTAAATGTTCACCGAGTTTTATAAGTATACGTGCAAGTGTGTCTGAGCTATAAGGCAAGACTCTGTAGGGGGCGCTGTGCGGGGCGTGTGCGACGCCCCGGGCCGAGCCCCACTGAGGACCTGTTGGCCGCAGATTCCAATCTGTCTGCAAATTTTGGTGACTTTTTGAGTATGTTAAGAGGCCCGAAAGTGCCCGGATGATTGAAAGAAAAATAATAAAAAAAAAAAATAAAAAAAAAAAATAATCCTAACGAAAACAATAGGGCCCTGCGCACTCAGTGCTTGGGCCCTAATTAAAGTTCCAGCAACGATGACGGGCCCAAGCAACGGGCGCGGTCCCCACCCCGGGCGCACCGCACAACCTGCGTGTTATTCGAGTGTGTCAAAACCTCGAAAAAGTCATTGCCACCCGGTTGCACCGCGGAACTTGCACACAGAACGTCACACATCATACTGGGCTAATATCAGTTTGGGCCCTAAATATGTGTGTGTGTGTGTGTGTGTGTGTGTGTGACTAGTTAATGTGTCAGTCTGTCTCTGATGAGTAAATGTGTTTTTGCGTGTTTGTGTGTGTGTGGTGTGTGAGTCTGTGTGTTAACATTAGTGATGTGTGTGTTAGTATGTCTAAGACATGTGACTTGTTAGTGGATGTGTGTGTTTCTGCGTGAGGGTGTGTGAGACAGAGATGTGAGTGTGTGAGTGTTATAATTTGTGATGTTATAATGTGTGTTTATGTAGGTGCTCATTTGTGTATTGTACGAGTGTATTTGTTTGTGTGTGCATGCATGTGTGTGCGTGTGTGTGAGAGGTGTTTTTTTGTGTGTGTGTGTGTGTGTGTGTGTTTCTGTGTGTGTGTTTATTTAGTGTGTTAACATTAGTGATGTGTGCTTGTGTTTGTGCATGTTTGTGTGTATGGTGTGTTCAAATATTAGTGATTTGTGTGTGATTAATAATTGTTGGGTGTAAGTTTAAGACATTATCACGGCTGACCCGTTTGAGATATCAAAATGTGTGATGTGTGTGTGAGAGTGAGGGAGAGAGGTGTGTGACAGTGATGTGATGTGATGTGATGTGTGTGTGTGTGTGTGTGTGAGAGAGAGTGAGGGAGAGAGGTGTGTGACATGTAGATGTGTCAGTCTGTGTGTGACGAGTAAATGTGCTTGTGTGAGTTTGTGTATATGGTGTGTGTGTGTGTGTGTGTGTGTGTGTGTGTGTGTGTGTGTATGGTGTGTGAGTCTGTGTGTTAATATTGGTGATGTGTGTTATGAATAATTTATCGGTGTAAGTTTAAGGATGTTCCTGAATGTGATGTCACTGTCTGTGTCACTGAATATAATGAGTGTGTGTGGTGTGTAAGTCTGTGTTAACAGTGTGTGTTAGTATGTTTAAGATATGTGACTTGTTAATGGGTGTGTGTGTTTCTGCGTGAGGGTGTGTGAGACAGAGATGTGAGTGTGTGAGTGTTACAATTTGTGATGTTATAATGTGTGTGCATGTGTGTGATGTACGAGTGTACTTGTTTGTGTGTGTGCATGCATGTGTGTGAGATATCTTTGTGTTTGTGTGTGTGTTTATTTAGTGTGTTAACATTAGTGATGTGTGCTTGTGTTTGTGCATGTTTGTGTGTATGGTGTCTGCATCTGTGTGTTAATATTAGTGATGTGTGTGTTATTAATAATTGTTGGGTGTAAGTTTAAGACATTATCACGGCTGACCCGTTTGAGATATCAAAATGTGTGATGTGTGTGTGAGAGTGAGGGAGAGAGGTGTGTGACAGTGATGTGATGTGAGGTCAAGTTTGAGTATGACACGCAATGGGTTTTATTTGATGCTGATGCTGGATCAGTCTTTGGCTTGTCCTGTGTGTGTGTGTGTGTGTGTGTGTGTGTGAGAGAGAGAGAGAGTGAGGGAGAGAGGTGTGTGACATGTAGATGTGTCAGTCTGTGTGTGACGAGTAAATGTGCTTGTGTGAGTTTGTGTATATGGTGTGTGTGTGTGTGTTTGTTTGTAGATGTTTGTGTGTATGGTGTGTGAGTCTGTGTGTGAACATTAGTGATGTGTGTGATAAATAATTTATCGGTGTAAGTTTAAGGATGTTCCTGAATGTGATGTCACATATAATGTGTGTGTGTATGTTGTACAGTGGGCAATTTAAATGTTTGTATTGTTTATTTTTTATAATTTCTGCATATGTTGAAATAGTAAACATGAAGGCATAGTAAAGGAAAAGGGGAAAGACCTGACTGCAGAATAACTGCCTACTACTGCCATCTACTGGACATATTTTATTACTGCAGGAGTCAGTGGACACAGTTCAGACCAAGGCTGATAAATATACTGTAAAAATTGTTGGGAGCTGTGTGAGCATCACAAAAACATGAAACTCAAGAAATCTACTCAGAAGCAGTTGTTCCTTCTACCTAAAATGTTTGGGCACATTAGGACTTTCCACTTGGTGGATATAAGTATCTTATATTTGCTCAAAATTATATGTTGCCATATCAACACTATTCAACGTATCAAAAAGTCCTTTACAGTGTGACATCAGCCGTGTCTTCCAATTATTGTGCCTGATTTTGAAGCCAATTTGCTGAAAATTAGTCACAAAAGAATTTAATTTCTGAAAGTAGACACTTTCTGCTGCCAGTTGGTGGCGCTATGACTGAGACTCACGGGACCCATGTCACTGTGAGCAGGTTTCTTCTCTTAACCTACTGCTGAGGTTTGATGAACGTCACTCAATTTATACAGAAGTTATTAGCCACTTCCTGTTTCCTGTTATTCGCCATAGGTTTAAGGGCTCGCCACGGCCGACCCGTTTAAGATATCAACCAGCCCTTCACAATATTACATCCTCAATGTCTTGAGATGGTATTAGACCCTGTTTGGTCAAAAACCTATTAATCCTGTAAGAGTAGTAGATCACATTCCAATGGGTGCGTTTTTCAAACAACGCCAAATAACTGACTTCCTGTTCAGCGGATTCCATGACATGGGGTATGCAAGTTGTTCATCTCAATGAGATCTAAATTTATACTGGGTCTCATTCATATATGTGAAAGTGGATATGAGTTATGCAGCTGAAACTTTACAAAGTTCCAGGGGGCGCTGTACAGGCCCTGTGCCACGCCCGGGCTCCAGGCTCTCAGGGCTTCCTCACAATCAGTGAGAGTCTACACCCATACAATTTGGGACCCGTAGGTCTTTCCACTCGTAAGATATGAGAAAAATAGTTGTCTTCGATTTTTTCTTGAGTTAAATCGTCACCATAGCAACACGATTCAAATTAGAAAAAAAATCCTCCATGATTTCAAATGACCCATGTCTTTTCATTATTCTGACTGATTTTGAACCAAATCAGGTGAAAGTAAAGGACAAAATATTACTGATTTCCAAAAGTGACACACTTCCTGCTGCCACTTGGTGGCGCTATGACATAGACTCATGATTGTCATATGATGTGATCAGCTTCCTACTCTTAACATACCTGTGAAGTTTCATGTGCATAACTTAATGTACACAGAAGTTATTAGCCACTTCCTGTTTCATTTTATTCGCCATAATTTTAAAGCGTCGCCACGGCCGAACCGTTCGAGGTATCAAAAAGATCTCTGCAATTTTGCATCGGCAACTTGTTTAGATCATATGTAGCTGGTTTGGTGCGAATTGGAAAAATTTCCTAGGAGGAGTTTATCACATTCCATTGGGTGCGTTTTGCAAACAACTCAAAATAACTCACTTCCTGTTGATTAGACCTGATGACATGCAGCGCGAAACTTGTTTAGTTTGATGAGTTCTAAATGTACACCGAGTTTTATAAGTATACGTGCAAGTGTGTCTGAGCTATAAGGCAAGACTCTCTAGGGGGCGCTGTGCGGGGCGTGTGCGACCCCCGGGGCCGAGCCCCACTGAGGACCTGTTGGCCGCAGATTCCAATCTGTGTGCAAATTTTGGTGAGTTTTTGAGTATGTTAAGAGGCCCGAAAGTGCCCGGATGATTGAAAGAAAA